>MJUU01063043.1:0-12958 GCA_002080025.1 Modiolus philippinarum
AGCACATGTCATCAAAAATGTAAATATTTCATATTTTTATTGGTTGCAATTTTGTGAGAAAACTAAACGGTGACCCCATATTTTTACGACAGGTTTGGATTACTTAGATAAAATGCTTCGAAATGATATCTGGTATGTTACAACCACTTTTGTAATCCCTTGATTACAAACGTGGTTTTGGGTTACAAAGGTGGTTGGACTAAATGTCTTATCAACCACTTTTGTAATCCCTAACCACTTTTGTAATCAATCTATCTTAAGATTTTTTTTCAACATAATTTGGATTCAAAAGTACAGGTTTTACTGTAAAATGTCACTTTAAGTAAAGATCGACATTTTTTTGATGAAACTCTTTGAGATAAATAAGGGATTACAAAAGTGGTTGAGATTACAAAAGTGGTTGACTGAGATCTTTTATCAACCACTTTTGTAATCCCTAACCCCTTTTCTTATCCTACGACTTCAGATGTTGTTTAGTATTTTGAAATCCAGAACCACTGTCACTTTAAGAATAAAGATCAACATTTTTTAATGAAACTCTTTTAGTTCAATAAGGGATTACAAAAGTGGTTGAGATTACAAAAGTGGTTGACTAAGATTTTTTATCAGCTTATGTAATCCCTAACCACTTTTGTAATCCTACGATTTCAGATGTTTAGTATTTTGAAATCCAGAACCACTGTCAATTGAAGTAAAGGTCAACATTTTTTTAAAAAACACTCTTTGAGCTGAATAAGGGATTGAAAAAGTGGTTGACTAAGATTTTTTATCATCGACGTTTGTATTCCCACGATTTCAAATGTGGTTCAATATTTTTGAAATCCAGAACCACTGTCACTTTGAGTAAAGATCAGCTTCTTTTTTATGAAACTTTTTGGGTTGAATAAGGGATTACAAAAGTGGTTGAGATTACAAAAAAGGTTGACAGAGATTTTTTATCAACCACTTTTGTAAACTCTGACCAATTTTGTAATTCTACGATTTCAATTGTGGTAAGTATTTTTGAAATCCAGTACCACTCTCACCTCACAAGTAAAGATCAATACTTTTTTTTATGAAACTCTTTGGGTTGAATGAGGGATTACAAAAGTGGTTGAGATTACAAAAGTGATTGACTAAGAATTTCTATCAACCACTTTTGTAATCCTACGATTCAGATGTGGTTTAGTATTTTTGAAATCTAGAACCACTGTCATTTTAAGTAAAGATCAACATTGTTTTATGAAACTCTTTGAGTTGAATAAGGGATTACAAAAGTGGTTGATATTACAAAAGTGGTTGACTAAGATTTTTTTATCAACCACTTTTTGTCACTCACCTGATGTCACTCCCGGTTTTCATGGGAGTTCACACTGTGAGTGCTTTAGTTCTTAATGTTATCTTTTTATTTCCGTGCATTGTAGCTGTCTCACGTCCTTGTTTTGTCTTTGTTTTTATCTGTTACCGTTTTTGCCATGTCTTTGGACTTCGATTTTTGTAGTCATCGCTTTCCTTGTTCCTTCGGTATTCTACTGCCGTTGTTTTGTAATCCCTAACCACTTTTGTAATCCTACGCTTTCAGATGTTTAGTATTTTGAAATCCAGAACCACTGTCAATTGAAGTAAAGATCAACATTGTTTTTTATAAAACTCTTTTAGCTGAATGAGGGATTAAAAAAGTGGTTGACTGAGATTTTTTCAACCACTTTTGTAATCCTACGATTTCAGATGTTTTTTAGTATTTTGAAATCCAGAACCACTCTTAGTTGAAGTAAAGATCAACATTTAAATAACACTCTTTGAGCTGAATGAGGGATTAAAAGGTGGTTGACTAAGATTTTTTATCAACCACTTTTGTAATCCCACGATTTTAAATGTGGTTCAGTATTTTTGATATCCAGAACCACTGTCATTTTAAATAAAGATCAACATCTTTTTGATGAAACTCTTTGAGTTGAATAAGGGATTACAAAAGTGGTTGAGATTACAAAAAAGGTTGACTAAGATGTTTTATCAACCACTTTTTTGTAAACTCTAACCAATTTTGTAATTTTACGATTTCAATTGTGGTAAGTATTTTTGAAATCCAGAACCACTGTCACTTTAAGTAAAGATCAACATCTTTTTGATGAAACTCTTTGAGTTGAATAAGGGATTAGAAAGTGTTGGAGATTACAAAAGTGGTTGACTGAGATTTTTTATGAACCACTTTTGTAATCTCTAAGCAATTTTGTAATCCTACGATTTCAAATTGAAATCCAGAACCGCTGTCACCTCACAAGAAAAGATCAACACTTTTTTATGAAACTCTTTGGGTTGGACGAGGGATTACAAAAGTAGTTGAGATTACAAAAGTGATTGACTAAGAATTTCTATCAACCACTTTTGTAATCCTACGATTCAGATGTGGTTTAGTATTTTTGAAATCCAAAACCACTGTCATTTTAAGTAAAGATCAACATTGTTTTATGAAACTCTTTGAGTTGAATAAAGGATTACAAAAGTGGTTGCGATTACAAAAGTGGTTGACTAAGATTTTTTTTCAACCACTTTTGTAATCCCTAACCACTTTTGTAATCCTACGATTTCAGAATGAGGGATTAAAAAAGTGGTTGACTAAGATTTTTTATCAACGACTTTTGTAATCCCACGATTTCAAATGTGGTTCAGTATTTTTGAAATCCAGAACCACTGTCACTTTAAGTAAAGATCAACATCTTTTTGATGAAACTCTTTGAGTTGAATAAGGGATTACAAAATTGGTTGAGATTACGAAAAAGGTTGACATAGATTTTTTATCAACCACTTTTGTAAACTCTAACAAATTTTGTAATTCTACGATTTCAATTGTGGTAAGTATTTTTGAAATCCAGAACCACTGTCACTTCACATGTAAAGATCAACACTTTTTATGAAACTCTTTGGGTTGAATGAGGAATTACAAAAGTGGTGAAGATTACAAAAGTGGTTGACTAAGAATTTCTATTAACCACTTTTGTAATCTCTAACCACTTTTGTAATCCTACGAGTTCAGATGTGGTTTAGTAGTTTTGAAATCCAGAACCACTGTCACTTTGAGTAAACATCAACATTTTTTTTATGAAATTCATTGAGTTGAATAAGGGATTACAAAAGTGGTTGACTAAGATTTTTTTATCAACCACGTTTGTAATCCCTAACCACTTTTGTAATCCTACGATTTCAGATGTTGTTTTTAGTATTTTGAAATCAAGAAACACTGTCAGTTGAAGTAAAGATCAACAGTTTTATTTTTTTATATAAAACTCTTTGAGTTGAATGATGTATTAAAAAAGTGGGTGAGATTTCAAAATTGGTTGACTAAGATTTTTCATCAACCCATTTTGTAATCCCACGATTTCAAATGTGGTTTAGTATTATTGAAATCCAGAACCACTGTAACTTTATAATAAGTAATAATCAACATTTTTTATGAAACTCTTTGAGTTTTATAAGGGATTACAAAAGTGGTTAAAATTACAAAAGTGGTAGACTGATATTTTTTATCAACCGCTTTTGTAATCCCTAACCACTTTTGTAATCCTACGATTTCAGATGGGGTTTAGTATTTGTGAAATCCAGAACCACTGTCACTTTAAGGAAAGGTCAACATTTTTTTGATAAAACTCTTTGAGTTGAATAAGAGATTACAAAAGTTGTTGAGATTACAAAAGTGGTTGACTAAGATTTTTTATCAACGACGTTTGTAATCCCAAGATTTTAATTGTGGTACAGTATTTTTGAAATCCAGAACCACTGTCACTTAAAGTAAAGATCAACATTCTTTATGAAATTCTTTGAGTTGAATGAGGGATTTCAAAAGTGGTTGACTAAGATATTTCATCAACCACATTTGTAATCCTTAACCATTTTTGTAATCCCATGATTTCAAATGTATTTCAGTATTTTTGAAATTCAGAATCATTGTCACTTCAAGTAAAGATCAATATTTTAAGGCACTCTTTGAGTTGAATGAGGGATTACAAAAGTGATTTAAATTTCAAAAGTGATTTACTAAGAATTTTTATCAACCTCGTTTGTTATCCCTACTTTAACCACGTTTGTAATCCCTTGATGACAAATATGAAGATTGCAAAAACAGTTCCATTGATTCAGCCACCAACCCATATTAAAGTAATAACCACTTTTGAAATCCAATTGTTTAGGGCCACCTTAGATATCTGATATTGATGTTCAGTTCAAATTGTGAGATACTCCATGAAAATATTACCATTGATTTCAAAAGTGGTTGATAAGAAATTGCTATTAACCACTTTTGTATTATCATCTGCGTTTCTTATCCCTAGATCACAAATGTGGAGTAGATTTGAAAATCTTAAATCTTCCACCAACCAGTATTAAAGTAATAACCACATTTGAAATACTATTGTATTTGGCCACCTTAGATAAGTGTAAGATACCAAATAAATATTTAATCCTGGATTTCAAAAATGGTTGGGGGTTTCAAAAGTGGTTAATGAGAAATGGCTATCAACCTTTTTTGTTATTTCAACAATTTTGGTAATCCCAACCACTTTTGCAATATGGCACAGATTTCAAAAGTCATCTGTTTATATCTTCCATCAAGCCTTCAAAAAGCAATGACCACTTTTGAAATACAATTGTTTAGGGCCACCTTAGATATCCTTTATTGATTTTAAGTACAAGTTGTGCAAGATACATAACCCATAAAATATTATCCTGGATTTCAAATATGGTGGAGTAATCCTAACGACTTTTGTTATCCCATCAAACAGCGATTGAAAGAAATCTTTGGCAGTTGATTTAATGTTTGTTGACAAACCCGCATTCATTAATAATATGGAGTATGGCTGTGGCGTTATTCGATAATTAGCAATGAATTACGCTCAAACGGGTGCTAGGGCTGTCTTAACTTACTATGATTTATGAGAAAAGCTCATTGTTGAAGGCCTCGTAGAGACTTCAAGATGAAGAACAACAGTTAAAGCGTTGTTCCATTGCCTTGTTTTACCTTGTTTATTTGTAGAGACTTTGTCTTATGTGCATTTACTCGATATCCCTTCATTGCTTATGGTAAAGATTTTAAAAGTAATTCGTTTAATTCTAACGCCGGCTATTAATGAATCAATAATCACTTTTGAGTTACTCTGTTACAGGCAGTCTTTTATTAATTGTGTTCTGTACAAATTGGGTATGTAAAATACCATTAAATCTATTGTCATAAAAGCTTAACATCAGAAATACGGATTGATGTCCATGTGTTTGTCCCTATGTTGTAATCGTCCTCTAGCTGAGGACACTATTGCTTTAATATCTAGGAGAGGTCGCAGCTTTGACCGATCTTATCATATGGTAAGCCTGGATACTGCACTTGGTATGTTCTTAGCAAGCGCCTCAAGCTTTTCGGGATCTGTGATCATCTTGATGAACGTCATTTATTTACAGAATCACCAACGCCCCATAAGCGTTGGATAGATCACCCCTAAGCATTGGACCAATCGCCGTACGTAGAAAGTTTTGAGTGCCTATTGCATTCAATTAACAGTGCCCAACATTGATGGGAACCTGCACAGATTGCCGCGGACGGGTCTTGATGCAGCACTGGGGTCTATCTATTGCATCTATATCTTTGGTCCATACCATAAATAAGCCTCCCGCTCCAACTAGTTCTCACATTGAAAGGGGGGGTCGTGGAAACTTTGGTGCATTTTCGGACTTCCGATCAAAGTATCGTTGATTCTCCAGGAAAATTCCTGCATAGACACTTTCCAATTTTGAGGCTCGTGCGATCGACTTGAACAGGAATGAAATGGCTGCAATGATCCCGGCGGATATAATCGCAATTCTTGGCATGCTGTCGGACGAGGAAGATGAAGCTGGCATTCATCCAGATCGATTGCCGCGGGATCTTGAAGAAATTTTGGCAGAGGTAGAATTATTCCGCGTTATGATGGCGACCCTGCACATTGTATTCTTCGCACTCGCTTTGCTTGCTCAGCATAAGAGTCGTAGAAAACCATGAGATTCCTCTGAGAGGGTCGAGGTCGCGAGGGTCTGGCACGTCGTTTTAGTGCTCGAAGACTGGCCCAATACCGCTTGGTTTGGGCGGCTGCTCACCATGTCCACGACGTCCATCAAGGATGGGGGTAGCTACCCTTGTGTCAGAGAAGGTCACGGAAATCGTCTTTCATAAACCCTGGCCCCGGCGCCCGCAAGAGCAGCTGGTATATTGGCTGGTGGCGTGGTTTTCCGTAGACGTAGAGTCGATTGTACTCGATCCATCCGTAGCACAGGAGGAGGTTATTCATCAGCGTCGTCTTGCCTCGGTCCGATTTCATAATGATCAGACCTAGGTTGCATAGATGCTGAAGGAGAAAGTGGTTATGCACACTCGTACGCCCATTTGTCTATATAAAATGGCAATGTACGATCTGAAAAGCCAAAGGAAGACGAGTACGAAATGCTTGGGTGAGGAAGACGGGAACGAAATGCTTGGGCGAGGAAGTGTCCAGCAATGTCTGGCGGTTGGAGATTGGGACCTGTGCGTATGCGGAGCCAAGAAGTCGCAGTTCATTGAAGCTACCGGATATGTCTTAATAAATAAGCTGATAAATTAAATGTCCGTCGAGATGCAATAGCCCAGGCATAATTTTGTGTTTTCTTGATTCTGTTGTATGTTTTACGGATTTTCCTTACTGGTCTATCCATGTCATTGATTCGGACTTCTGTTGTCACTTTTATTCACCTGTCCGGGGACCAACCTGAAAAGACTGCATTTACCCCAAAACGATGCCCATTAATCCAGCGGATCACCACGATCTATGTTACATACCAAGCATAAGAATACGGTTGCACGCAATGCGATCTGCGATAAAAAGATGTTATCCTCCTTCGATGCCATTCTTATCCCTCTGCACACGAAAGCTTCGAGCATGACAGACCCATTATCGGTAACAAAGCCCAAATTTGACTGGGCTTGGAGACTAAAGTACGGATGATCTACCCGAAGAACTGCATGAGGGAGTCCAACGCAAATTCCAGAAACGTCTTGGGGCAAAAGGGTTGGTAGAACGAGACCTGGGCTGTCGCTATCGTAAATATGAGCGCAATTTCCACCATAATCGAGGCTTCAAGTACCTCTTGAGCAGCATCGACGTCTTCTCCAAGAACAACTGGGTGGTGCCGCTCAAGAATTAGAAATGTGTCCCTTGCCAGATGCCTTTCGGACTGTCCTCAAAGATCGTTAGCCCGATAATCTATTGACCGATAAATGCATAGAAATTTATAATCGTGAGATGAGGGATATGTTCCTGAAGTTCTACTCCACCAAAAACGAAGAGAAGTGGAGTGTGGTAAATCGCTTGAGTCGTACCATGAAGGAAAATATGTTTTAAGTACTTTGACGGGCACTTAACTTACCTCCCTGCCTTGAACGATCTCGATCGCCAAGTTTAATGTCACCTTGCATCAAAGAATCAAGATGACTCCCAACGCTGCCAGCCAGAAAGAACACGAGGCCAATTTCTGGAATCTTTACGATCTCCCACCAATGAGGCTGCAGCGATTCGATGTCGGCGAAAAAGTCCGGGTCGGCAAGAAAAATGGTGTATTCGAGAATGGATATACTCTGTGCTGGACCTAGGAAGTTTTCCCCATCCCCCAAGCCTTTAATACGCATCGAACCACCTATCGCCTCAAGGACTTCAACGGCGGATTTTAATTCATGGATAAAGCAATCCGACATGCAAAAAAAACCCATCGGAAATCTTCGGTCCCTCTAGAGAGATACAAGAAAGACAATGGTGGATTAGCCCTAGTTAGTGGTGTGTCAACCCTCAAGCGACGATATGATTGAGTCAACAGAACGATATTTATCAATATCGACAACCTCCGTCTGGACCTACCAGACTTGACTTTCTTCTATAATTTATCATAGCTTGCATTCTTGCTGCCAGCTCATGCCACTTTGTAGCGTTCCATCCCGTGGTCACCACCTCGTCTGCTTGGGCCTCTTTCAGATTGCAGGTCAAATGCCCTATCGATATCCAACCATCTTACTCTTGCCATGGGTAAGCACTTAGCCATCTCTTTCGCGATGCGGTCCAAACGTTTCTTCATTGCCTCGAGTGCTTTAAGGTTGCACTGAGCTCTGCCTCTAAGTCATCGATACCTTTCAGGCTATCCTTAAGCATGAGGTTGATCCTTCTCTTTATGACGGCGTCCTAGCTATCACGTGACCATCCAAAACTGTTGATTCGATGATGGTTCATATCAAGATCCTGAAGCATCCGCCAGATGGACAGGCGCTTCGTGGAGTTCCGAACTTATCCATTTATCTATAACCTAGAGCGTTCTTATTTCCGATATGATTTTAAATACGTGCAGGCAAAAGTGCCCGCAGATCATGTTCAATGGTATTCTGTCGATTCTCCGGTCGCAGATATTCGACTATCTCGACTGTGAGACCTCCACGGTTTTACCAAGAGGTCCAGTGCGTGTTGGGAATATCGCGTTCTTCGTGATGTAGTATGCCACATACGATGGGATTCGGGCTGGTGGTAGGGCATCGCCATTCGTTATGTCATTGAATCGAGGGACTCCTATGGCCGTGGCAGCTTTCTCCATCTTCACGTTCGAGAGGGACTTATTGGGGAGGAGAATGCCATGCACTCGTATGCTGCTCATTTATCTAGACCCGGTAGTGACTATCCGCCAGGGTATGGACCCCATCCGACAGCATATATTGCTTACAATCGTTAGAGGAGAGGGATTTTTTGCAGGATTCTAGGATAAGAACCACGTGTAGCCAGCTGTGGATAATATGAATTGAGCGATACTTTTCCTCGCCGGTATTTAGGCACTTTCAAGTCTGCGAAGGACAAAACGCATTCGACCACGTTCTTCTCGCTTTTAACCTTCTTGCCCTCCCTTTGATCCAGTCTGAACGTAAATGTACTCGATCATCTGGTGGCCGGCACACTCCTTTAACTTGCCAAGCTCATCACCGACCCTTATCTGCTGCTCAGTGTTGAAAAAGGTTTCGCGTGGATAACCATGCCTTTCCAGAAATATGCCCAGGGAACAACCCCTACGTGAGAGGCCATGAACCGCGCAAACCGACTAACTATATCAATAACTTCTACGGATGGCGAGTCGGGCCCTACCCGCCGGAGCTTTCAAGTCGAAGGCCCTGACGACGAAAGTCCTGTTCGATTATCTCAAGCCTATGTATGGTGACCGAGACAACACCTGCTACATTGAAACGGAAAGCTTGATTTGCGAAATCTGGACGGCTGATGTATATAAGGATAAGGCGAAGAGTGTGCAGCAGTGTTCGACACCTCAAACTACGCAGCAGACCATGCTTATGGTACAATGGCGACAATAAAGAAGTGTTCGGTAAGTTTAGGGATGAGGTTGCCTTAACGTTGGATCTAGTGGAGTACAAGAAGGTTAAAAGCGTGAAGAACGTTGTAGAGTGCGTTTTGACCTTTGCAGACTTTAAGGAGTGCCTAGATACGTGCGAGGAAGCTGACTGCTAAATCCATTTTGTCCGCAGCTGGCTCCAACGATGATAAGCAGTATATCCTGCCGGATAGTCACTACCGGGTCTAAATAAATGAGCAGAATACGAGTGCACGGCATTCTTCTCCCCAATAAGTCCCTCTCAAACGTGGAGATCGAGGAAGCTGCCACGGCCCTGGGAATCCATCGATTCAGAGGCATATCGAATGGCAATGCCCTACCACCCACCCCGAAACCTGTCGAATACGGCAAACTAAATCACGACGAACGCGATATTCCCAGCAAGCCCTGGACCTGTTGGTATAAGCGTGGACCGCCGATTCGATATCATACCAATGAACTCTAAAGGCACGGCGACATGATCTGCAGGCCTGCGGGCACTTTTCTCTGCACGTATTTAAGATCATATCGGATGTAAGAACGATCGGGAAGGTGATCTCTGTGCTATAGATAAAGGGATAAGTTCGGAACTCACTCTACGAAGTGCATGCCCATCTGGCAGATGCTTCAGGATCTTGATATGGACCATTATCGAATCACTTCCTAGAAGGCCATGTGATAGCTACGGCGCCGTCACGAGGAGAAGGATCAACCTCAAGCTGAAGGATAGCCTGAGAGGTATCGATGACTTAGAGGCAGAACTCAGTGCAACCTTTAATGTAGATACTATTGCGCTGCGCAATTTAATCGCGAATTTAAAAAATAGAGTCGGAGACGGGATATGTCTGATTTTCAGACCGGAACAGTAATTAGAGAGCTTTTTCTTTGTGACGTCATAATTGACTGACAGATGTGAAACGTCATATTTCTTCCACTTTACCGCGAATTAGGTCCCTTTTTCTTTAAGTTATGTGTAATCCCGAAACTTTATAAAATATATCCGTTCAAAGCATGGTGAAATATACATTTTTTTCGTTGTAAGCAATAAATTATCTATTTAAAGAAATATATAAAATTCTTATGGATAAAAGATTTATTTATATTCCGTTAAAAACTGCCTTTCCACATTTTCCCCGTGCATTCTTTGTAAATTCAACCGAGAAAACTGCTAAAAATAAGTAAACTTTGATCTCAATTCTAGAAAAAAACAAGCATGGTGACCCATACTTTTTATAACAGATATCAGGTTGGTAGGGTTGGTTCATTAATTGTGCCGACTTATAACAAAATCTCATGGATATTTATTTTAGTGTCTATCTACCTTAAAGCACTCGAGAAGCTTGCACCGCATCGAGAAAGAGATGGCAAAGTGCTTAACAATGACAGGGGGTTAGATGGTTTGATTTCGAAAGGGCATTCGACCCGCAATCAGAGAGGGACCAAAGCAGACGAGCTGGTCACCACGGGATGTAACGCTACGAAGTGGCACGAGCTGGCAGCAAGCATGCAAGCTATGATAAACTATAAAGGAAAGTCAAGTCTAGTAGGTCTTGACGGAGGTTGTCAATATTGATAAACATCGTTCTAATGACTCAGTGATGTCGCTTGAGGGTTAACACACCACTAACTAGTGCTGATCCACCATAGTCTTTCTTGTATCTCTCTAGATTGACCGCAAAGATAACCGATTTGGCTTATTGCAGGTCGAATTGCTTTATCCAAGAATTAAAACCTGCTTATCTCATATCCGTTGAAGTCCTTGAGGCGGTAGGTGATTGCATGCGTATTAAAGGCTTGGGAGATGGGGAAATCTTCCTAGGTCCAGCACAGTATCCATTTTCGAATGCGCAATTTTTCTTGGTGATCCGGACGTTAACCCTAACGTCGAATCGCTGCAGCTTCATTAGTGGGACATTCGTAAAGATTCCAGAAGACCTTGGCCTCGTGCACTCTCTGACTGGCGGCGGTGGGAACCATTTTGATTCGTTGATTCATGTTGGTATTAAACTGGCGGACGAGTTCGTCCCAAGACAGGGATCTGAGTGCCCGTGAAAGTTTCGAGGATTACTTAAACATATTCTACTTCATGGTACTACTCCAGCGTTCAACCACGCTCGACTTCTCTTCGTTATCGGTGGACTAGAATTCAATGTCGCGGTTCTGGGGTATATCCATCATCTCACGATTATAAATTTCTATGCAAATATCGGTCCATAGCTTCTCGGGCTTACGATCCTTGAAGACTGTCCAAAAGGCATCTAGCAAAGGGCACCTTTCTTTTCCTCGATTGGCATCAGCCAGTCATACTTTGAGAAGACGTCCAAGATGCTCAAGAGGTACTTTAAGCCTCGATTATGGCAGGAAAGAAGCTCATATTTACGATATCAGCAGCCTAGATCTTGCTCTACCAAACCTTTTAAATCGCGACGCTTCTGGAATTTCCGTACGACTGGCTTATGCAGTTCTTCGGGTAGTTCATCCATTCTTATTCCCCGGGTCCAGTCCAAATCGTGCTTTGTTACCAATGATGGGTCTGTCACGCTCGATGCTTTCGCGCTCAGTGGGATTAGGAATTGTATCGAAGGAGGCCAGCATCGTCCTATCGCAGATGATATTGCGTTTGACCATATTCTTATGCTTTGTATGTTTAGTAGATCGTGGTGATCTGGTAGGTTGATGGGCATCGTTTTGGGGTACCGGTAGCCTTTTCAGGTTGGTCCCCAGACATGTGAAGTTATGCCAGGTCTGGTGCATCACGACGGAACAACGGCAGTAGAATACCGAAGGAACAAAGCACAAGATTACACAAATCAAAGTCCAGAGACAAGGCAAAAGCAAGAACACCAAAAGACGGAAAATCCAAAGACACCACATGCCCACAAAACACACGAACATTACATATACAACACAAAAAACTAAAGCACTAACAGTGTGAACTCTCAATAAACAAGAGTGACATCAGGTGCCCCGGAAGGGTAAGCATGTCCTGCTCTGTGCACAGCACTCGTCACACTGTCAGTGGCTCAATCCAGGGTAAAGTCAAAACCGGTAATGTCAAATCAGGGAAGACGCGAATCTAGCTGAAAATGTCAGTTTTTATTTGTGACACTGACATTTCATATCTATCTATGATGTCGTGGTGACGGCCATAGAATTTCTGAAGGGACGAAAGTAACAAAGGCTGAACATATCCCTGACTCAGCAGTTTTTGTGACAGTGCTTTTGCTCTTTCCACAAAGTCACTGTATGTACTGCACGCTCTACAGTAACGAATTAATTGTGAAATATATACTCCATATGCTGGGGATGCAGGTATATTGCTGCAGAGAAAGGGAAAGTTCACAATTGGAAAGTCAAAATCATCACGTTTGTCATATAATCTAGATTTCAGACGTCCATGTTCGTCAATGTATAACAAAAGGTCAAGGTATGAAGCAGAATCGGGTGTATCGGTTGTCTCTTTAATTTCAAGTTCATTTGGGTAGATACGATGTAAATATTCTTTAAATCTTGGGTTATTAAGAGAAAGTACATCGTCTATATATCTGAAGCTGAAATTAAAAGTCTGGGCTAG
>MJUU01063045.1:0-14952 GCA_002080025.1 Modiolus philippinarum
CTGAAGCACCATACCAAATATAAAGTGGCTGTCGTGTGCAGTTGTTGATAAAAGTGTGAAAAAAAATCCAATTTTCAAAATGAAAAGTAAAAAAACACACCAAGTCAGTAAACAGGAAGTGGTAATCCAATATGGCTGAAAAGGGGAGACATATTAAAGGACCTCATACTAAAGTACCATACCAAATATCAAGTGGCTGTGATATGCAGGTGCAGAGAAAAATGTGACGAAAAAGTCAATTTTTGAAAATGAAAAGTAAACATGAGGCTCTCAAGAGCCTGTGTCGCTCACCTGGGTCCTATGCAGCACTATAATTCCAAATTGATGGTCAATCTTTGGTGGTGTATGTACATAAAAATCAGAAACTTTTTATAAAATTGAATTAAAATTGTTCAAGCAGTTTCAGAGAAGACTTTTGAATGCAGATTCCCAACTTCAAGGCCCTTTGTTAATCTACGTTCCCTGCTAGCAGCTATTTAACATAAAACTTTGAAGAGGGTCACTCAAGGACTATCAAATAAAATTCTACTGAAACTGTTCAAGCAGTTTCAGAGCAAAAGATCTTTTTACGCATTTCTCATTTGGTCCTATGTTAAACTAAGTTTTCCCACTGGTGGCCATGTCGGAAGACAAATCAGCACCAAAGTAACAAACTTGGTCAAAATCTCACAAGTTTCATTTATGCATGTTTAAATTGAATCCATTCAGTGGTTTTCTATTATATCTTTGTATGCATTTCCCCTTAGGGTCTTATTCATTGCTGGATGCCATATTGGATGATGGATCAGCACCGAAGAAACAACACTTGGTCAGCTTCTCATAAGCATCATGTATGCAAAGTTTGGTTTTAATCTATTCAGCAGTTCTCTAGAAGAGGATCTTCTGTTAAATTAAGTTCACAGCTGGTTCACAGTGTTTTGTGGTACACAATTTTCATACCAAGTTTGAAGACACTATGTTACTTCATTCACAAGTTATGAGTACGAAACCCTAAAATTTGCAAAATTTCAAAGTTTTAACCCTTACTACGCTATATATAATATTACTTAACTGATTGCTGCTGCTGCATTCTTTTGTTCTTTTCTAATGATAATTATATATTGTTTTCAAACTGATGTAACTTTTTTATTTTTTAAGTTACAAAAAAAATCTGTATATATAAGTTGTTCAGTAAAATCCAATCTTTGTAAATATTTGCTCTATTTTTTTTATATTTTGAAATATGTTACCTGTAAATACAGGTAAAAGTCAGGTAAAAGGTAATTTTTTTGTACACTCAATTTGAAGGTGTCTTCCACCGGCTTGTTCCCATTTTGCCGTAGCTGTGAAATTTTATATAAAAAAATATTCCCATTTCGCCTTAGTGCATATTTGTGTCAGCTAAGGCAAAATGGGAACTTATGTAAGCATCTAATCAAGAAAAACTGGTGTTTATACAACAATATAAACATTAAAGATTTAAGTTGTTTAATTAAAATTGAAATTAATGTAAATTTTATGTGGCTTGTTCTTTTTTAAGTTGTGTATTCTTCAGTTTCAAATGGGCACAAAGTAACTCAAATTACAATATCTATGCTTTATTGACATAACTTTATATGATATGTAACATAACAAAATTCCAACAGAAGCATACATTATTATTGATTCATAATCATAATTTTATACATATAAAGAGGCATACAAAATATTTTATAAACAAAACAATGAAATATGCAAGCACAATATTTCTTTAATATGAGCACATGTATTAGCACAATAATAGTTCTTTATGAGGAATAATAAAAGTTCTTTAATAAGCTTATTTATTAGCACAATAATAATTCTTTAAACAGCACAATAGTAGTAAATAATGAATAATTAAAATAAAAACAATATCACAATACGAGGATAAGCACAAAGTTCATTTCACTATTTCTTCTATTTGTCACTATTTGCTTCAGGATATATGATGCTGCCGTCACCATACTGTACAAAGTTCTTCTCTCCTGTGGTTCTTCTATGTCACGGTACTTCTTCTCTGGTAATCTTCTTTTCCCACCTGCTGCATACTGTATCATCTTGACCTCGTTTGCTGCCTGCTCCTTCTGGAATATCTCGATGATCTTGTAGATATTAGGGTGTGGTCTCTTTACTCTCTTCTTCGGTTTGTTGTGCCAGCCTTCTAGGTTGTTGTTGGTTCTGGGTCCATCAGTCTGGTGGTGGTTCCAAGTTGGTAGTGGGAATCGTCCTTCTATCCATGTCTCTGTAACGTAGTCGGTGATTTTGGTACAGTCATCTCGTTTGGATGATTTCTCGAGTGTGCATAGCCAGTAGTCTTTAACCTTGTCGAGTGGTAATAGAGGTAGAGCTGCTGCACGACGAACTAGTAGGTTAACATCGAGTATGTCTTTGTAGTCTCTAGATCTGTATTCCACACACTTCATTATTCTAATGATTTTTTTAAATTTTTGAAATGGAATAATATGAAATGCTTTATTATCAATTTTTAGAATATTTACAATTGATTTTAAATTATAGTAAATTTTCTTGTTTAAAAACAAAAATCATTTAAAAAACTACACTTTTTTTAAAATTGACTGTAATTTTGTTATAATTTTAATTTAAATCATATTTGGGGAATAAATATACTTTCAAAATAAAAATATTTTAGATTTGATGCACGAAATATGCAAATAAATGTAACAAAATCTTTGAAAATATACAAAAAGTTAAAGGAAAAATACATGTATTCTTAATGATGTTTATTCAGTTATCAAAACATGCCATAATTAATAATTATGTTTTTACAATTCACAAATTGTAAATTCCCATTTCGCCTTAGTACTTTTTTTACCTTTTTTACCTGAAATTCACAGCTAAGGCGAAATGGGAACACACCCTTCCACCTATTCCCACTTTTTAAAATTCACTATTCCTTCTATTCCCACATAGCAATTTCTTTGATGTTTAATTTGTTTTTATAGTAATTAATGGTAATAAAATGTCACCTGTAATTAACCTTTGTGTACCTGTATCTTCACTTATTCTCCATTTTTTCTTTAAGGAAATGCAAAAAAATAACAAATAAATAAAGAAAAACGTAAATAAAAGACAAGAAAATGAGAAAGTTAAGTTACTTTTTTAGGCTAAAGATTGAGAAAATATTTTGTTAAATAATGATAAACCTGTACAAAAAAAATGAGAGGATAATCAGTATTCTCCTTGTTTTACCTATATGATTTTGAATAAAAAAGTTTGAATGATAACTTTTAATTTTTATATGTTATTCATATATATTTTACACGAATATAAACTCACTTTTATTTTAGCATTTTTCCATTATCAAAGAGTTGTGGCTAATTTCCCACTGAAAAGTTTTCCTTCAGCATACTAATTAAGAGAATGCATACAATTTTCTCCAAAACTAATATATCAGGTCATCTATGATATACCCTGTCATAACAAAATCAAAATATTAAGCCACTGAACTTGTCACTTTGATGCAGTTTTGATGGATTCTGTTAAAATTAGGTATATACCTATCAAGCCAAATGATGCTGAATGACAAGGTCAAGTATTTATACACTCACATGGCAAAATGTAGAAAAAGGGAAATATACAGCCATGTACAACTGCTAATATCTCCAAAAACAT
Source organism: Modiolus philippinarum (assembly GCA_002080025.1). Lineage (NCBI taxonomy): Eukaryota > Metazoa > Mollusca > Bivalvia > Mytilida > Modiolidae > Modiolus > Modiolus philippinarum. Next base: position 3,634 of record MJUU01063045.1, read on the forward strand.
ACAAGTGTAGTATATATTAATTTATTCCAAGGAAATACAGGTTCCAGAAACAAGATTAAATGATTTTCTACAACATATTAGCATATTTTGAAAATGACCTAACTTAGGAACTGAATTCACAGTTTAATGGCCAAACTGTAATTAAAACGGGCATATACAGACGGAAAAGGAAAACAAATGAAATATTGTTATAACTCAAAACCATCAAGCTGGTTTTGGTGGAAAATACAAAAAAGTCTATAAAATTAATAATTTACTTATATGCTCAAAAATATGTCAACAACATAATATGTAGTTTCAAAGCTAGATCCATGTTTCAAATGGAGTAACGGTCTTACTATATAAAATGCATTGATTAATTGTCTTATAACTACTGATGTCTTCCAAATGGACATACTAAATTGACAGTTACTATGTGTTTTCGAATGTCTTTGCTTGACTTGACACTATGTTTTAAAATGTTTATAAATGTTACTTTTTCTTTGCATAAAAATCCAGCAAAAATTAAAAATCTACATGCACAAATAATTCATTTTCATGTCCCCATCCAACATTTAATTAAAGGTTAATTAAAGATTGTTTGTACAGTGTAATCCTTTGTTTGGAAAGTTTTCCACCTATTCCCACATGAATTTTTACTTTTTCTTACCTGATATTTAAAAAGTGGGAATAGGAGGAATGACCAATTTGAAGACTTTGAAGACAATTTGAAGACTTTTATTTGTATCATTTTGAATGTAAACATGGTTTTTGATAGTTTTATGTAAGCATCTGTGAATATACCATGATAATAATTGTTTTTTTAGAATATTTTTTACAGGTGAACACAGGTGTACACAGGTAAAGCTCGTTAATAAAATAAATGGTTTTAAAAACATGTGTTTGTTGTTTTCTGTGTTTCACTATGCTTTATGTGGTTCTATTCATCAAAATAAAGTTTAAAATGAGAAAATGAAATTGTATTCAGGTAAATTTGTAATTTACAATTATTCATGTGAAAATCTCAGGTAAGTTTTTGTCTATTCTGAATCTGAACTGGAATCGGAAGATTGAGAACTTTCCCCACGGAAATGTTTTTTGGAGTGGTAAGCTTTGAAACAGTCTGGAACACAGAGAGGAATGTTACAGTCTGGACAATAGAATGAAGTTTGCTTCCTCTTGAAACCATCCCTTTTGTCCTTTGTCACATTACATGCCTTACAATCTCACAAGGGACGTAACCGCTTGGCACCTTCTTGAGATGGAATATATGCTGGAAAGTGCCTGCCCACAAGTCTATCAATAGGTTCACTTTTTCTTCCTTTATTTGCTTGCGAACAGTTCCACATGCATACGTATTCAGTAAGTCTAACTCCTGACATAATTCCGGACTTGAATAGTAATTATCCATGAATACTTTGTATCCTTTCATCAAGAGTCCACAAAAGGAAAGTAATCCAATGACAAGCTGTGTTGTGTGATTCAATTCCTCAGTAAGACCAAGTGGTTCACAATAAATCGAACAACTGCGAAGGATGTCAGCATCATAAATGTCAAATCCAACACAATAACCGGATTTAGCCTCACAAACTTGATATAGTTTTATCCCAAATTTATTTGGCTTCATTGGATTGTAAACCTTAAACTTAACATGTCCTTTGAAGGGACAAGTGCCTTCATCAAAGCTCAAATGTTCATCAGGGGTATAAATATCAAAAGTTTCTCTCATCATTGAAAGGAATAGACGAACTTTGTAAAGACGGTCGTTGCCAGGGGCTAAATTGTTATCAACCAAATGCAAATTTGACAAAATAGCCAAAAATCTATCCTTGGCCATCATTTTTCCAAATAAAAGTTTAGCAATAATGTCATCTTTAGACCAATAAGCATCTAAATCCCCTTTTCTGGTCAAACCCATGGTTATTATCAAAGAGAAAAAGACTTTCATTTCATCCACTGACACCGGCCGCCATTTTTGTAATCGAGATTTTTCTTTCAATTGTTCATTTTCCTTCCGATTTTCAGCATATAAATTCGTTTGTTCAACTATCAGACCCCACATTTCGTTGGCAAACAATAAATTAAAAAAGTCTATGGGTTCAGGGTCCTCTTGAAGTTCAACATTCAGTCCAGGAGTTCCCGAAAATGGGGCACAAATTGGAAAGCAATCTACGTTTTCCCATCCAAAATTTTCGTCAGCTCAGATATCTATGTCTTTATCTGACTGTTCAAAGTCTATTTCATTTAATATTTCCATGCCCTCAAGTAAATCTTCAGGACCAAAGCCCTCAAAATCGCTTTCATTGTCCCATTCTTCGAAAATACCTAAGATTTCGTCATCACTGTCTTCGCGATTTTCATGGCGTCCTGCCATTTTTTTCTGGAATTTTCCAAACATGTCTACGTCAATTTACTGGATAATTTTTTCAATAAACTTTCCTAGGTTACAAGCGCAAACGAGACCTAAACTATATTTACGTTCGGAAATCTCGGTCTTTTCCATAGACCAAGTGAAAAGATTACAATGCAATCGATCAAAATTAAAAGTGTACACAAACGACAAATGTCGCGATTAGCGGTCGGGAACAGAAACGTTGGCGCAGCTTATGTCGCGTTTAGCGTCGTAAGGGTTAAGGGGCATAACTCCAGAACCCTTGGACCTCTGCACCCAAAATCGAACTTGACCTGAGTTTTGTAGTAAACAATTTACATACCATGTTTGAAGACCTTGTGTTATTTTGTTCACAAGTTATCAGTGTGAAACCCTAAAATTCGCCAAATTTCAAAGTTTCAGGGGGCATAACTCCAGAACTCCTTGGACCTCTGAACCCAAAATCAAACTTGACCTGAGTTTTGTGGTAAACAAGTAGCATACTAAGTTTAAAGATCTTGTGTTATTTCATTCACAAGTTATCAGTCGGAAACCTTCAGAGGACAGACAGACAGATGGACAGATGGACAGACGAACACACGACTGAGGGTATCACATAATACCACGCCACTTCGTGTGGCAGGGTATAAAAATGCGACAAAAATATGTGTGACGGACGGACGGATGGAATGACGGACGGACAGAGGTTAAACAGTATACCCCCCTCCTTTGGAGCGGGGGTATAAAAAGTTCACTACAATTTACACATAAAGGCTTTAAAAGTAGTTCCCAGAATTTCATAAAATTGGTTTTTTCGTAGAGAGTGACATGTACTGCACTGCCAGAACAATTTTTGTGACCATCATTATTATATTTATATTGTTTTAATGCTTTAAAGATAATGTCCCAAAATTGACGAAATCTCACTTCCCGCGATATTTTTCCAATTTATCACAAGATGCTTATCCTTCTCATTATAAGTCCTTGATCACCAACAAAATGCAGAAAGTATATTTTACCATTTTTAAAAACATCGTGAAAGCAAAAAGGACCCTTGACCTCACTATGATAAGCCGTACAAGTCTTGTTTGGCTTTCAAATATGGTGAATTTGCCTTATGACAGTCTTATTTAACAGGAAGTAGAAAAAAAAACTTGATAGTGACACTTAAATTACCTGACAATTCCAGATTCTTGGTCAGTAAATGGCTGCCATGTACCAGATACAGATGACAAAGACTCAGAACATGTAGCATCCAGAGCTTCACATTCTGTAACAAAAAATAATGAAAAAAAATACACAAGAAAATTTATCTAGGTTCCTGGTAAAAGATTTGGCTATTTAAACTACTATAGATATAGACTCAGGTCAATCTTCTTCATCTTAAGTTGTTTAGATATTGACCCATTTTTTTTGTATACTGAAACTTCTCTATTTGCATAAGTAAACTGCATTGGCCTTATAAACATTCTCATCCTACCTGTAGTGCTTTCTATGTTACCAAAACCCGGGTGAGAATTTTCGGTCTAACTCTAGAGTGAGATCAACTACACTCACTCTTTCCCATAAAATTATGGTCGAAATTTTTATGCCTTTTTTTTTGGATGATTTTCCTGTTTTGTTTGTATTAATAGAGCAACAGAAATGCTAAATAGTGTATGTTGATTTGTTTAATGTTAATTTTCAAAAATTGATAACTTATATTGTGGAGGGGTTGTATCGGTCCAGACAATGCATAAAACATTCAATACTATCTCCTATTACAATACAGAATATCAAATACCTACCAGCATCTGTGTTACAGATTTTAGAATTTAGTGCCACCGTTTTACTGTTGTCTGTGACATCTATTCTGTATACTGTATGTAGGTCTATAACTTTACCATATTGTGGAGGGGTTGTATCAAAAGATATCGGTCCTGAGAATGCATAGGTTTCCATATCAACTGAGTTAAATGCTGTTACAGTCACATAATAAGACTTCCCATGAGATAAAAGATGGCTAACTCCTGAAAAAATTAAAAGATACAATGCTGAACTAGCTGACCAAACTTACATTTAATTTCTCATTGAAGTTTACTTATTTATCAATTGAAGTTTCCTAATTTTTCAAACAAAACTCATAAAAGAAGTAAGCAGTTATTGTGTTTTGAAAAATCAACAATGGTTTGCTCTTTCTAGTATGAAAGCTTGAGTTGCGAATTGTCTGTAATGTATACTAGTTAGGGGTTTTTATGCAATCCACATAAGATAAGTAGCCATCTCTGTGTATTAAAATCATTTTCTATTAAAAGCATTTTGACTTTTAGCCAATTTTTTTTTACTTCCTTGCACGTTTTTTGCAGTATATCATAATTTACTAGAACTAATCTAGAAATTTTTCACCATTTTCATTACAAATATTAAATAAATTTGGTTGAAAGGCCATAATAACAAAAATTCTAAAGATTTTCCTCCAACGTTTGGAAAAAGCTAAGGGCTGGAGGGCAAATTTTAATTTTTTTATCAGTTATACATTTTGTAGTGAAAAATGCTTTAGATTTTTGAGAAAATGGCCCAAAATGAGAAAAAAAAGGGATAAAAAATTGGGACAGGAGGGGACAATATTCTAGGGTATTTTTTTTGGTGGCTTTAATCTATATAATTGTAATAATTCTTGTGAAAACAGCTACTAATAAACAGCTGCGCCAAGAGCGCATGATACGCCCGTCCCCACTTTAAAGCAAACTGATTAAATGATTCTTGAAATTAAGAACTCCATATGAACAAACATAACAAGGGACTTCTGATATGTATCAATTATTTCATCTTATTTTAAACAGTCAAAAATGTATATTGGTTTAGGGGTAGTAATGTCTTAAAATAAAAGAATATTAATGTGTAGACAGAAATTGCAATTTCATACTTTTTTGAAATAATCAAAGTCCCATAACTCTGGAACGAAAAATCCGACGACAAAATAAAACAATAGGAAGCTTTCTTCCGTCATATCCAACAATCCTGCAAAGTTTCAAGAAAAATGTTCAAAGCGTTCTCTAGTTAGAGTACGACGTGTGGACGGACGGATAGTCAAAGTCCCATAACTCTGGAACGAAAAATCTGACGAAAAAATAAAACAATAGGAAGCTTTCTTCTGTCATATCCAACAATCCTGCAAAGTTTCAAGAAAAATGTTCAAAGCGTTCTCTAGTTAGAGTACGACATGTGGACGAAAACTGCAATTTCAAGCTTTTTTGAAATAATCAAAGTCCCATAACTCTGGAACGAAAAATCCGACGACAAAATAAAACGATAGGGAGCTTTCTTCCGTCATANCCCCCCCAACACCTTTGACCCCAATTATCTTGAAAACGGTAAGGGATACCAGAAATCTGTTGACATATGTATGAAAGCATTCATTGAAAGGAATCTAATGGAAAAAATCCCATCGAAATCGGATAAAAAATAAAAATTTCCCACACGGACCAAATTTTGGTGCAATAAATTCTATTTTTAGAAATTGTAACCTTGACCTTTGACCTACTGACCCAAAAGTCAATAGGGTTCTTGCCCTTCCCTATTCCTTCCATCTGTATAAGTTTTGTTTCAATCGGGCAAGGGATACTCAAGTTATCATCCGGAAACGACATCCGGAATGACGGAATGACAGAAAGACGAATTCTATAGTCCCCCGCTTTCGCGAAAGGCGGGGGACAAAAATTGGGACAGGAGGGGACAATATTCTAGGGTATTTTTTTTGGTGGCTTTAATCTATATAATTGTAATAATTCTTGTGAAAACAGCTACTAAAAATTACAAAACATATTCATTGAGTAATTGAACAGCATAATAACTCATTAATACTGAGTAGTGCATGAATAAATTAGTGGTAAGTCTTCCAGGGATGACATGTGTAGCTTTTGTAGTGTGCAAAAATATTCTAAGTTCCATCAAACAGGAAGTGGGTATATGAGGGATCCCCAACTGTCTTACACAGTAGAGCCCCAACACTGATACTTCATGCCAAATTGCAAAAAAAAAGTTTCTCTCTGTTGATTGCAGACGGTTGAGATATGTGGTTCCTGAGAAAAATGTGACAGAATATTTTTGTGAAGCTGAAGCCCGAAGACAACGGTTAGTGATCCCTATGTGTAGCCACTGCATGAACGCAGTTGACACAATTATAGACCATCAGTTTTTAAGATATAGATTTTCATTGTTAAAAGTTTTTTTGGGTAATTTTAAAAGCCTGAATCTGTGGAAAAACATATATTTTCATAGATAAATAACAGATTTCATATCTACTCTGATACTTAGTCTTTCACAAAACAATTCAATCTATACATGCAGAAAAATAACATATCTTAAACTTAAATACATAAGTCCATCAGAAGTATGCAAAAAATTAATGACCTTGTATTGTATAGGAAGAAGTAAAGCCATTAACAGTATCCTCCAATACACCAGCTGCTCCTTGTTCTTTTCCTAATGATATCACATATTTCTGAATGGGACTCTCTTCGTCAAGGAAGCCTGACCATGAACACACAATACTTGAGGTCTCCTAAATAAAATAGTTTCTATGAATGTTTCTACAAACTATATCCATGGAAACCACTGAATCATATTTTCATTAAGTACACCCATACTAGATACATGGGATACTTCAATAAATATTGAGTAAGTAAATAACCTCATATACTGACATGCTAATTATTCCCTCAGAACATGTTGGAAATATAGTTTCCATTACAAGAACTAGTTGATTATGAAATTTCTCACATCAAGTTAAATAAATTTTTCAAATGTTTGAAAGCGAGGCTTGCTGAGCTTTTAAACATTTGAAAATTTATTTAATGAGATGTGAGAAATTTCATAATTAACGTGTTTAAGTTGTGGAAACTGTTTCTCTAATGACTGGACGAAAAACACCGAGGATTGTATTCCGAATGAATTTGGCAGAAATGTCACGCAACTTGTTCTCCTCTCTAGAGAGGGGAACAAATGTTTCCACACAGATCAGGAAATGTGAAAACTGGATACAAATTAGAGAATTAAATTATTAACTACAATTTGAAAACTTTTCTTTAAAACTTCCTGAATGCAGTTTTATCAATTCATGTTCTTTTCAGAGTAGATCGTTAGAAGGATAAATACCAATCAACCTTCCAGTCTTTTTCAAAGGAGTGAAAAAGCCTTTATTGTATTTCATTCGATCATGGAACTGAGAGATTATGATTTAGTTTTTGAGAACAACACTTTTATATTTGAGTTATCTTTTTAACTTGAAATTGTAATTTGGCCTTCAACAATGTGCAAATATCTAGCAGTTAAAAAAATTGAGATGGACTCGTTTCTCTGAAAGCAAACAGGCAAAATATTTGAAATAGAATCTGTACTACATTAAAAATGTCTTCATGCAAATAAGACACAGCGTTTAAAGTAAAACAATGTTCCCTAACTTTTCATTACAGAGTATTTCAAAATAAACAATTTACATACACCAATGTACTCTGGACATGATACTGATCCTTCCCCTGGTTCAGTGGTGTCAAAGACAACAGATCCAAATGTTGTTTTACCAATCATACCAGCACGGTCCTCTGCCCATATACTGATAATGTTTGGTTTCCCTGTAATAGGAAAGAATAATGAGCCAAGCTTTATTTCATCTTCAGACATGTTTGTCAATGTTCTGATTATGAACTTTACTTCTTTTACACTGAAACTTACAAGATACAAGAGTATAATTATTTTTATGCTATTTCCATAGGGAATTTCCAAGTTTGACCAATTCTAAGAAAGTAGATACCAAAGAATTTCAACCAAGTGAGTCCTACATAAGACTAGGCCTTACCGAGATCTTTCAAGTTTATGATGATAATTGAAGAAGTTACCCTTGCTATTTCAGACTGAAAAAGGAATTAAATTAAGGTCTGCTTTTTTAAAGGAAATTATTTTATTCCCACATTTGGCATAAAAATGCTCATAGTGTGAAAGTAAATAAATGTAAAAAATTCCAGCTAATTATTATATAGTTGATTTTATATGAAACATTTGTTTTGTCTTCTGATTGTATGCACTGAAATGCTTAATTCTGAATTCTGACTTCATGTAACAAAAAAAAAATCGTTGCATTCTGAATGATGATAATTTACTGATAGAAGGAAACATGATGTTACTACCAATGGTTGTTTTTGGACAGTAATTGATCACCAAAGCAAATAATATTTATACTTGTGTCATTAAAATAAATGAAAATATCATATATAAAATATTAAATACCTGTCATGTCTGGAATTAAAGTTCCAGCTGGTATAACACTGGCCTCCACAGTGGATATGTTCACTTCACGTCTGGCTGATATGTCCTCGGCGTACGGAAAAGTTCCAACAGAATACCAAGCTCTGGTTACCTCACTTATGTTGTCAGTATAATGCCACATTGCTGAAAATGAGTCAGCTGAGCTCTGATACATTGATGTGTCAGAACTAATATCTGTTTCAGTGGAACTTTTACCTGCAAGTCTATAATAAATAAAAGTTAATGTAAAAGACAATAACATTATTACAATTTTTCATACTCATTAACTTAAAGTGTCTCTGTGATATCATTCAGCCATTTTTGTCTATTTTTTTTTCATTTGGGGTACATACTTTTACAAATTTAACAAAATAATTATACAAAATGTTCTAAAGACAAAAAATATTTGAAATCTTTGTTCCTTATCCCCTTTTACAACATTTTGCATCAATTATTAAGATGAACTAAAATACATGAGCTGTAAATCTGTTGGTGGATTTACAGAACACAGAAATTACACAAGGGAGATAACTGGAAAACAGAAACCAACATTTCACAATTTATCTCTTAAATTTCAACAGTGACCCTTAATTTTTATTTTTTATATGAAACAATATAATGATTTCAAAACAAATGGAAAAGCTGAACAAAATCATAAGATTTTTAAAGTTATCCCCCCCGTCACATAATTCATCTTCCCTATCATTTCTATGTAAAATGATCTTTAAATTTCAGTTTTTGAGCTTAAATGCACAGTGACCCCTGAATTTTATTTGTATTTTTAAACAAGAGGCTCTCAAGAGCCTGTATCGCTCACCTGGGCCATGGCTGACATAGATAGTCAAAATAATCCAAATGTTTAATGGTTTCATTTTCAAGTTTGTTAATAGACATTGATGTTATATGATCCAAAATTAAACTATATTCCCCACTGGCAGCTATTTGGATTGGGTGCAGACCTACGGTCACCTTTCTAGAAGGGACCATGTAAGGATCATTGTCTCTAAGTTTAGGTATAAATTGGCTTTGCGGCCTCAGAGGAGAAGATGTTTAAAAATCTTTTTAATCATTTTTCAAAGGGAACCATCCAAGGACCATTGTGACCAAGTATGGTTCCAATTGGCCAATCACTTTCAGAGGAGGAAATCTTTGAATGATTTTCCATAGGGTCCAATGTTAAACTATGTTTCCCGCTGGCAGCCATCATGGATGAGATGCGCACTTGCTGGACATATTTTTAAAAGGGGACCACCCAACAACTATTGTGACCAAGTTTGGTTCCAATTGGCTTTGTGCCTTCAGAGGAGAAGATCTTTAAATGCTTTCCCATAGGGTCAAATGTTAAACTATGTTCCCCACTTGGAGCCATATGGATGTGATGCAGACTTGCCGGACAAATTTTTTAAAGGGGACCAACTAAGGACCATTGTTACTAAGTATGGTTCCCACTGGCCAAGGGTACTTTCAGAGGAAAAGGACTTTGAATATGTTTTCCCATAGGGTCCAATGTTAAACTAAGTTCCCCGCTGGCGGCCATACTGGACAAGGTGCAGACTGGACGGACACATTTTTTAACGGGGACCAACTAAGGACTATTGTGACCTAGTTTGGTTCCAATTGGCTTTGCAGTTTCAGAGGAGAAGATCTTTGAATGCTTTCCCGTAGGGTCGAATGTTAAACTATGTTCCCCGCTGGCGGCCATCATGGAGGTGATGCAGACTTGCCGGACAAATTTTTTAAAGGGGACCAACTAAGGACCATTGTTACTAAGTATGGTTCCCACTGGCCAAGGGTACTTTCAGAGGAAAAGATCTTTGAAAATGTTTCCCCATAGGGGCCAATGTTAAACTAAGTTCCCCGCTGGCGGCCATCTTGGTTGAGGTGCGGACTTGACGGACACATTTTTTAGAGGGGACCAAATAAGGACTATTGTGACCAAGTTTGGTTCCAATTGGCTTTGCAGCTTCAGAGGAGAAGATCTTTGAATGCATGCTTTCCCATAACGTCCAATGTTAAACCATGTTCCCCGCTGGCAACCATCTCAAAGGTGATGCAGACATGTCACGCATATTTTTTTAAAGGCGACCAACTAAGGACCATTGTGACCAAGTAAGGTTCTAATTGGCCAAATACTTTCAGGGGAGAAGATCTTTGAATATGTTTTCCCATAGGGTCCAATGTTAAACTAAGTACCCCGCTTTCAGAAGAGAAGATCTTGGAATATGTTTCCCCATAGGGTCCAATGTTAAACTAAGTTCCCCGCTGGTGGCCATCTTAGATGATGTGCAGACTTGCCGGACTAATTTTTGAAAGGGAACCACCTAACGACTATTCTGGCCAAATTTGGTTCCGATTGGCTCTGCGGCTTCAGAGAAGAATATCTTTGAATACCTTCCCATAGGGTCCAATGATAAAACCAAGCTTCACGCGCTGGTGGCCATCTTGGATATGATGCGGACTTGACAGACACTTTTTTGAAAGGGGACCAACTTAGGACTATTGTGAACATCAATATCTATTTGGAAACCAAATTTCATTGAAATCAGAAAATGTTGAATTTTCCCGCCTTTTTTTTGCGGCCATTTTGAAAATGGCGGTCAACAAACAATTTTCAACATCTGTTTTGAAGTCGCAACATCAATATCTACTTGGAAATCAAATTTCATTGAAATCAGAAAATGTTGAAT
>MJUU01063045.1:15803-40335 GCA_002080025.1 Modiolus philippinarum
ATATATAAAATATTAAATACCTGTCATGTCTGGAATTAAAGTTCCAGCTGGTATAACACTGGCCTCCACAGTGGATATGTTCACTTCACGTCTGGCTGATATGTCCTCGGCGTACGGAAAAGTTCCAACAGAATACCAAGCTCTGGTTACCTCACTTATGTTGTCAGTATAATGCCACATTGCTGAAAATGAGTCAGCTGAGCTCTGATACATTGATGTGTCAGAACTAATATCTGTTTCAGTGGAACTTTTACCTGCAAGTCTATAATAAATAAAAGTTAATGTAAAAGACAATAACATTATTACAATTTTTCATACTCATTAACTTAAAGTGTCTCTGTGATATCATTCAGCCATTTTTGTCTATTTTTTTTTTCATTTGGGGTACATACTTTTACAAATTTAACAAAATAATTATACAAAATGTTCTAAGTTAAAAAATATTTGAAATCTTTGTTCCTTATCCCCTTTTACAACATTTTGCATCAATTATTAAGATGAACTAAAATACATGAGCTGTAAATCTGTTGGTGGATTTACAGAACACAGAAATTACACAAGGGAGATATTTGGAAATTCACAATTTATCTCTTAAATTTCAACAGTGACCCTTAATTTTTATTTTTTATATGAAACAATATAATGATTTCAAAACAAATGGAAAAGATTAACAAAATCATAAGATTTTTAAAGTTATCCCCCCATCACATAATTATTCTTCCCTATCATTTCTATGTAAAATGATCCGTATATTTAGTTCTTTCAGTTTCATTTTTCACAGTTGACTCAGTCCTGTTGCCAGCTGAATTTTACTGTTGTTACGATTGTTTTTTTATTTATCACATTGGCTATAGGGGGAAGGTTTGGGCCCAATAAAACTAGTTTAACCCCGCCGCAGCAGGTTTGCGCCTGTCCTAAGTCAGGAAATTTATTAAGCCTTTGTGTGTCTTGTCTGTTTTCTAGTTAGTTCACTTTATGTCTATCGGATTCTAGGAAGATGCTTATTTCGCTGAACTTGATTACTCTTTTATTTAGGGGCCAACTCCGACCTACCGTTGGATGTGGGGTTTCCTCACCGTTCATTGAAGATCTTATGGTGGCTTTGAGTTGTTATTGCTCCCCTTAGGGGCGTTGTCTCTTTGACACATTCCCCGTTTCCCTTCTTTTTCTTATTTAAATTTCAGTTTTTGAGCTTAAATGCACAGTGACCCCTGAATTTTATTTGTATTTTAAAAAAATAGAATTATGTTTCTACACAAAAAATTTCACAAAATTAATAGGAAATTAATACCCTAGAGACACCTTAAACTATATGTCTAATACATGTTACACTGAGCAATGACCAAAAGAAGATTTTGTTTATCATACAGTGATATATATGGGTGTTTTTAAGATGAAGATCAATGTTCATTTGTAATGAAATAGTTAACCCTTATCCTTTGAAGCATGCATATTACAAGATTTGTACTTTTTGAAACCATATCAAATTATAATTTCAACTGAATCACCATATACAATACTGATGAATTATCACATAATCAATATCAGTTCATTTACAAAAAGTTCATATGAACAGAGAAAGCAGCCACAGCCTGCTAAGCTCACCTTGTTGCGCAGCATTGTTACATGTTAAACATGTCAGTAAACAGGAATGGACTATAATCATTCTTTTTAACAGATTCATTCATGCATAAAATGTAGGACAAAGACTACCATCCCAAAATGCATCACACATACAAATATGGTTGATGTGGGACATGTCAATAAGGAGAAATAGCCCTTAACCATTCTTATTTATCGAGTTGCTCATGCTTAAAATGTAGGTCACAGTCAGCATCCGAAGCATGCATTGTTGTTTGTCATCCCAAAATGCATCATAGATACCAATATGGTTGATATGGGACATATGTTAGCAGGAATGGACTTGAACAATCAACATAACCAAGCCACTCATGGCTACAATGTAGGTCACAGACAGCATCGGAAGCAATGCATTGCAGTTGTCATCCCAAAATGCATCATACATACCAATATGGTTGATGTAGGACATGTCAGTAAGAGGAAATGGACTTAAACGATCTGCCTAACCAAGTCACTCATGCATAAAATGTAGGTAACAGTCAGCAACTGAAGCATGTATAGTTGTTGTCATCCCAAAATGCATCATGCATACCAATATGGTTGATGTGGGACATGTCAGTAAGCGGGAATGGACTTGAACCAATCAATCTAACTAAGGCATTCATGCGTAAAATGTAGGTCACAGACAGCATCTGAAGTATGCAGTGTTGTTGTCATCCCAAAATGCATCATACATACCAATATGGTTGATGTGGACATGGCAGTAAGCGGAAAAGGACTTTAACCATTCTGCCTAACCAAGTGGCTCATGCGTAAAATGTAGGTAACAGACAGCATCTGAAGTATGCATTGTTGTTGTCATCCCAAAATGCATCATACATACCAATATGGATATGGACATGGCAGTAAGCGGGAATGGACTTGAACCAATCAACCTAACCAAGTAGCTCATGTGTAAAATGTAGGTTACACACAGCATCTGAAGCACATATTGTTGTTGTAATCCTAAAATGCATCATATATACCAATATGGTTGATATGGGACATGTCAGTAACTTGGAATGGACTTTTAACCATTCTTCCTAACTGGATGCAGATGCTAGGGGTATCACATCAGCCCCTCCCCTCCCCCCTCACTTGGTGAGGTGAGCTAAAAAGAGTACACATTACTACCACTTCCAAAAGCCAGCTTATTTTTATCAGAACTCTCTGACAACATGAAGTTGCAATATAACATTCAAATACTGTAAAATATAATAAAAACAAACATTCAGTTGAGAAAAAGAATGCATGATTATTTTCTTTCTGTGCCTATCTAAGATGATATTTGGTGGAGTGATGTCCACAGTAAAACCAATTGACACAGACTCAATTACATTTCCAGCATTTGTTACACCTCTAATTGTAACTTGAGCATAAATTTACCTATCTAAAATGATATTTGGTGGAGTGATGTCCACAGTAAAACCATCAGATACAGACTCGATTATATTTCCAACATTTGTTACACCTCTGATTGTAGAGTAGTAGGTTTGTCCAGGTTCTAGCTGTGCATTTACCTGGGCGTATCCAGAACTTGATATACCTGTAGGAATAATAAAAAAAAATTATGTTGGTATAAGGAGAAAAATCCTATTAATATTTTCCAAAAGTATCCTGTTATCTACATAATATCTATGCTTAAACATAAATGTCTGTTGTTCACTTGAATTACAGTCTGTGGAAGTAATGTTCATGCCATAGAACTACATTTGGGTCTGGTTAATTCCCCAACAAGTCCAATAAAACCTGAATGTAAAATACATGTAAAGTCTTAAGCTTTTGGTCTGCCATGTATTTGTAAAGACTTTGTCTCATGTTCATTTACTCCATATCCAATGAATGTTTATATAATACATTGCTTACCATCTCCAGCCACACTCTTTTCTTCCATATGTACTATGCCGTCAGGTGAAAACTTTGTAATATCTTCACCCCCTGGAGTAGTTCCAACAGCCCATTCATAGTTCATTACACCATGTAAATGACTGGTAAATCCATTAAACTGAACACTGACAGTGGTTAATTCTGATTTGTAATCCAGGTCTATTCCAATATCTGACACTGGCTGGTGGTCAGTTCCATCTGAACCGTCTATCACTATACCTAATAAAAGCAGTCTTGTGTAATGTAATATGTCATCAGTACATGGATATCTGAGTCGGTAGAAAATCTCTGATTTGATATTTTTAAAGTTCAGTGAAGGTTTTTCATGGAGTCAAAAAAAAAAAAAAAAAAAGAACCTTCAATGCATCATGCCTGTATAATTTTGTTTAATTTTTGCTCTGGTGGTATCAGGAAATGATTAGTATGTGAAAAGTTAATAGATAGGAAATGGATCAGGTGAGTTAATAAGGACAGTGTTCCGTTATTTTCATTTCATCTTTGGAATTCATAATAAGAGTTTCCAAATCCCAAACAAACAAAAAAAATATATCTATGTTACATGTTGATTTTATTTAAAATACAAAAGACATGGAAATAGTACCTGCTTTATCTGCTTCCACTACTATGATTGGAGTAGAAACTTTAGGTGAACTTTCCAGACCAGCACCATTTACTGCCTTCAAACTAACATAGTAAACTGGAATTTTGGTTGCTAAATCAGTAATATTTAACACCAAATCACTGATATACATATCCATAGTTGATTCAATAGTAGTCCATACCAGTACTTCATCTCCACCTAAATAAAAGATGAAAATAGAATAGATAGGAACAAAAGAATAAATTTGTGTTCAAGGTCCTAACTTGTATAGAAAAGAACATACATATTAATTAAGGTCAAGATCAAGTTGTCCATAATTACAATATTTTCAGAATGCATTCATCACAATGTATAATTTTAAATAAGTTGGATACCAATATGAGCATGCTATCACTTTATTCACTATATTGTAGGATTTGCATTAAAAACTCCCAATGAGGCCAAATGACATTACTCCAGCATTTATTTCAGTCCTTGAACTTATATCACAATAGTAAAGCCAGACAGTAAGTCCCAGCAGACATTAAGAGTTTGAGATATTGAGATCAAACTATGTATAAAGTTGAACAAACCGACATCAAAAAGGGTTATCCATCAAGTTCAAGTTATCACAGTCTGAGCCATTGAAGTTTAAATGAATTCATTTTAGTGAGGTAAATATTGGAATATTGTCTCATATATATATATTTTTTCCATATCTTTTCAAGATTTTATGAAGGGCATGAATGAATTGCTGATTTGTTTTGGTTGGAACCATAAACAAAGTATGCATGGATTCAAATTGCTTCCATACTGTTACTCCACATTAAATACTTTAGACCTACATTCAAATTGTTGATGCTGCTCAAAACTATTTCCCATCTTGCTTTCACGATTTTTCGTCAGAGGCAAGAAAAAAAAAACATGCAGCAACAATAATTTTTTTTCTTCTTCTGATTTTTGCTCTTCAAAATGAAAATTTAGCAAAGGTAAATAAAATTAATAATCGATATCAAAATCCCTTTATCATGATCCTTGATATCTGTTACCTATGATCTATAACTAGCGTTCAAAATCAAATGTTACCTGGTGATACTCCTACTGCAATTTTAAAACTTAAAATGCCAGACTGATGATCTGATGCCCTCCATGATGCCTTAATACCACTTGTATCTGCTTGCCAAACAAATCCTTGTACTGTTTGTTCATCATCGTCTGATAATGTGTTTACATGTAACCAGTGAATCTGTGAAAAAAAAGAAAACTATCTGCTTGCTTATTGTTCATCAATTTCTGACAATGTGTTTACATGTAAGGCCATAAAAAATAATTTATTGGTTCACAGGCCCTCACTCATCTAGTTTGAGGCTTGAAAAAAGCCCCTCATTGACCCTATTTTTTGCCATTTCAATAAAATAAAAATAAAAAATTACCTCCCTCACTACATTTTTGGTGGTTTTTACAATGTAAAAAGCTGCCTCATCTATTTTTTGGCAAATAAAAAGATAAAAAAATCACCTCCCTCCCTCATCATTTTAAATGAAAAATGGCCTGAGAACCAATTAATTAATTCTGTATGGCCTAACCAGTGGATCTATATAAAGAAATGAAAATTTCTCTCTGAATGCAGTCTGCCCAGTTAGTCCAATGCCCGATACTAGTAAATTTGAATTGGGACTAGTAAATTTTTTAAACCACGACCAGATTGGTAAGAATTTTTGTTACAGAAATTCTATTATGCATTTTTAAAACCTATATTGCCCAACATTGTGGTAGAATTGGTTTGAAAATGTTGATTCCCAAAGTTTATTTGTAGAAAGTTCATTGAGTGGCTCAATAGGTTACTTGAAATGTATTATGCATTGGAGCCAGTTTGTTGTTCTAGTAACAAATAGATTTCCGATGACTAATAACTGAAAAGAACATGATATTGTCCCTTTCAGACTTGTAAATTTGGATTCAGACTAGCAAATCTATTATCTTAACTAGCTCAAAGAAAGTTTTTGGCAACTAGCTCAAAGAAAATTTTTGGCGCAGACTGTGAAGAATCAGTATAACTGTTGTCAATCTTCATTAACATTGAAAATATTGGTGAAATTATTATTGGTATGAATACAGGTGGAAAACTTGCTATTCAATTATACAAAAGACAGCATGGTGTTTTAGGAACTTTAAATTCAGCTTAAGACAATTTAAATTTGCTGTTTAGTTTTGTCTTTTTCTCTTTTGTGTATTTGGAAGTTAGATTAACAATTACCAGAGGTGGTGTGGTATCTACAATGACTCCATCTGTTTCAAACGCTGCCACAAATCCAGCTTTATTCACAGCTCCCACTCGTATGCTGTATAAACCTCCATGTAGTAACTGGATACTGGACAAAACAAATTCTTGTCTTGTGGAATCATTGGTAAGCTCTAACCATGTATTACGCTCAGCTAGAATATAGAATTAAATAATAAAGATAAGAAAATAATCAAGATGGTATAGAGTCAGCATCAACTTATTTTCTCCAAAAAATTATTGAGATTAAAATATACATCTGCTTTGAAAAAATCTTGGACACAGAAGTTTTGACCGAGAATATTGGAGATGTCAATTGTTTCTTAACCCGATTAACCTCACATCCCTAAATGATCAACCAGAATTAATTTTTTTTTTTCAATGATACAAAAACTATGAATAAACTCCACAATTTTCTTGATGTCATAATGCCCAAATGGCTACCTTATGTTGATTTGTTATGTTCTTGGGTAATATTTTATACCTCATGTGTTAATCTATATTAGTGGTAACAACTTCATCCAAGAGCAATATGTTTTTACTACAAATAAGTATAAATCTAACAAGAAAACGTACCTGGATATATTTGCAATCTGGTACTATGATGTTTTTGGAATATCTGTATCTTAAAATGATCAAGTCCAGATTCTTCATCCACAAATTTAAAATTTGTTGACAGGGTGCTGGTGTTTGACTATAACAAGAAATAAATTATATATTTAATGCTTTTTCCATTAGTATCAATTTGAAATAGCACAGTGTTAGATCTGTTTCAAATCAAATTTCACCCTGTGTAGGGTGGTTAAAGTAGACTTTTCCGTGTGACTATGTTGTGTCTTTGATAATCCATTATTATTTCTATAGTCAAGTCCTTAAAAAGTAAAATTATTAATTCATATCTTGACATAGGTTCAGGAAAAGGCTTTACCTATGTGATCAACTGGTAATTTAATTTAGTCTGAATTTCTTAACCCTTTCACCAACAGTTCCCAATGAACTGGGATAATGTAAACTAACTTCGGCACTACAGTTTCTGGTTTACCGGAATCAACCACTAGGTTTTGTTTTTCTGCCGCAGCTGAGTTAGGCAAGAGTTATTGCTCTACACTTTTTCCAGTTGAAGGGAAATAAGATGGCAGTTGGAATATTAAAAATACGGTGGGAATTGATCAAAATATGAGTATTTTACTGAAATTTGAAGTTCGAGAACAAATTTTTCAGAACAATTATGAATAAACAGCTGCGCCAAGTCGCATGAAACGCCCATCGTCACCCCTTCAAAACTTTAAGTGATTAAAGAATGTGGTTCTCAATTTAGAATACACCTATAACTGCCCAATTAAAAATGATATCTCTTTAATAAATCAATCTTGAAGTGAGCTGATCAAACTATTAATCAGTTAGAGTGCATTATGTATTAAATTGCCTTAAATTTGAAAAACAAAGTCTCATAACTCTTGCAAGAAAATCGAAATTTCACAAAAAAGTATACAGATCATGAGGCCATCATACCCAATATCTTTACAAAGTTTGAAGTGAATTGGTCAAAGAGTTGTCAAGTTTGAGCGCAACATGTAAAAATTGCCTTAAAATTGACAATTAAAGTCCCATAACTCCTACAAGAAAAATCAAATTTTCACAAAAAAGTATACATATCGTAAGTCCATCATACCCAATACCTCTACAAAGTTTGAAGTAAATCGACCAAAGGGTTGTTGAGTTAGAGCACAACATGTAAAAAATTGCCTTAAAATTGACGAATAAAGACCAATAACTCCTTCAAGAAAAATCGAATTTTCATGAAAAAATATACAGATCGCGAGTCCATCATACCCAATACCTCTACAAAGTTTGAAGTGAATCAACCAAAGGGTTGTCGAGTTAGAGCGTGACATGTAAAAAATTGCCTTAAAATTGACAAATAAAGTCCCATAACTCCTACAAGAAAAATTGAATTTTCCGGAAAAAGGATACAGATTGTGAGGCCATCATACCCAATACCACTGCAAAGTTTGAAGTGAATTGGCCAAATGGTTATCAAGTTAGAGCGCGACATATGAAACGGAGGGACAGACAGACGGACGGACAATGGTATACCATAATACGTCTGTCATTAGACGGGCGTATAAAAACAGAATCTGCAATCACTGGCAAATTTGTAATTAAACATTGTTGATTTGTGCAAGAACTTCCTAAATCGTGATTGTTTACTATATATTATGTCAGCTTCAATGAAATTTATCTTTTTTTGTAAAACTAAAAGATTTTTAGGTCAGTTATGAAAATTAATTACAATTATGAAACCATATGAAATTACATAAAATAGACGTAAAATGACTTAATAAACTGTCAAACAGTTGTAAATCATGTCAAAGGATTAGAGATGAAGAAAACAACCGTTTTTGTTAAAAAATAATAGTTAATTATATAAACATAATGCCCTTGGATGAAGGTGTTAGGGTAGATTAACACACGAGGTAAAAATTATCACCCGAGACAAAGTTGAGGGTGATAATTTTTCACCGAGTGTGTTAATCGAACTGACTCCTTCATCAAAGGGCATTATCATTTTTATTATACTGAATGCTTAATGTACACAATAAGTCCTCGATGTACATTATGTTTGAAAGTAATAATAATAATAACATGTGCGTCTTTGTCACATGTACATTCACTCCATATCCTTTCATTTTTCCTATTTATTTATGCAACATTAAAAACACATAAACAAATAGTCAGTACTGTTTTACTATTGTATCAAACTGTGGCAAAATCGCTTTTAACTGCAATTAAATTTGAGACAAGGTTCTTATTCATATGATAAGGTCACATTTATTTTAATACCGAATACATTTATAACTAAAACAGCTTTAATTGTTGTTGTCAACAACAAAAGTGACGAGAAAATAAGAATCTGTATACATCGATGACGTCATCCATCGGAGCGGGTGTTAATTTAGACATTAACACATGTTGCTAAGGATGGGCGTGGCTAATGAGACGTTACTTAAAATTAACATATGCCGGTTATCCAATGAAATAACCGGATAATGTAAGAAATTTGCATAAAGTATAATAATAGTCTTTATCATCAGTAATTCTTTCTATAATACAAAAAGGTACCATTGCCAGGAAATTCATCGTCTGAGTGATACTAACTGTATAGAAATTCATCAGTGAAAGGGTTAAGGTCACTTTGAAGCATGTGCGGTTTAAGCTTGTAAAACTGAATTCCCATTAACATTAGAGATTCATAATATCCAAACCTGAAACTCTGTATCTTTCTGTTGGACTAAGCCATCACCTAAGTATACTAATTTAGGTGGAGTAAGATCCACAACAAAGCCATCTGTCTCATTAACAATGGTATTCAGAGCTCCATTTGTAGTCCTCAGTTTTAACTTGACATTATCTCTGTGATGTAGGTGAAAATTTAGCCATCTTGCACTGTTTGTTACATTACTGAAAGTGACATAGTCTCTGGCAATCTTGTAATCATCTGTCAGATTCCTGAATAATATCAATAGTTTACAAATATCATATTATTTAAAATACAACTAGAAAAATAGAGCAGTGCTGAAGGTCCCCCACCTTAGAGTTGTATGTTCCTTTTACCTGAAAAACGGTACAAGATGAAAAAAATGTTTGGGGAGAGTTTTATTGCATTTTTCACGAGGAAGCATTTGCAAAAAACCCCATCAAAATCCGATGAAAAAAAAAAAAAATTTTTTGGCACCCCCCCCCCCCCCCCAACACCTTTGACCCCAATTATCTTGAAAACGGTAAGAGATACCAGAAATCTGTTGGCATATGTATGAAAGATTTCATTGAGAGGAATCTAATGGAAAAAATCTCATCGAAATCGGATAAAAAATAAAAATTTCCCACACTGACCAAATTTTGGTGCAATAAATTCTATTTTTAGAAATTGTGACCTTGACCTTTGACCTACTGACCCCAAAATCAATAGGGTTCTTGCCCTTCCCTATTCCTTCCATCTGTATAAGTTTTGTTTCAATCGGGCAAGGGATACTCAAGTTATCATCCAGAAACGACATCCGGAGTGACGGAATGACAGAAAGGCGAATTCTATAGTCCTATAGCAAAGCTCACAAAAACATACCCCCCACTCCCCCATTTGATTCCAGATGTAAAAAATTCACAAAAAAAAAATTCAAGTAAAATCAAATTTTTAAATAGCTGGTGCACAATGGCAATATGTAATGAACATTCTGTGAAAGTTTCATTGAATTCCACCAAGTGGTCTAGGAGGAGTTGTCGCCACAAAGTATGTACCCTATGGCGGACAGATGATTGAACGGATGGAAGGACGGACGGACGGACAGACACCATGATCACTATATACCGCCCGCTAAAGTGGGGGTATAAAAATAGTAATGGTGTGTTACACGATACCCTGCCACGTTTCACAAAATTTGAAAGTTTCAAGGGGCATAAACTTGGCCCGAGTTTTGTGATAAACAACTTACATACCAAGTTTGAAGACTGTATGTTATTTCGTTCACAAGTTATCTGTCAGAAATGTTATAATTAACAAAATTTCAAAGTTTCAAGGGGCATATTCCTGGTACCCCTTGGACCTCTAAACCCGAAATGAAACTTGACCTGAGTTTTGTGGTAAACAACTTACATACCATGTTTGAGAAAAACTATGTTATTTTGTTCACAAGTTATCAGTTGGAAACCTTCAAATGACAGACAGACGTACTGAAACACGACTGAGGGTATCACAAAATACCTTGCCACTATGGGTGTAAGGGTATAAAAATGATTTTGAATTAACCAGCATCTAAGTAATCATGTGGATTGTGACACTAATCAAGCATATACATAGACTTTGTTTACAAAAAAAAAAGAAAGAAAAAACCAGAGATTCCCAGGAGCGTGTGTCACTCACCTGGTTTTCATTTGCCACAATCAAGCTAACATTGTAAGTAATACAGTTGAACTTCAGTCTCTTTTGAACTGTATTTAAAGTCTGATCATGTTTTACTATATGTCTTTGTTGGGACTTTTTTGACAAAAAACATTCTTCCTAAGGACCACTTTTGACACCAGTTTTGAAGTCCAGACATCATTATGTAAATGGCGGTCAACAACAATTTTTAACACCATAAAGTCGCAAAATCAATATCTATTTGGAAACCAAATTTTATTGAAGTCAGACAATGTTGAATTTTCCTGCATTAATTGGTGGCCATTTTGAAAATGGCGGTCAATGAACAATTCAACACCGGTTTTGAAGTCGCAACATCAATATCTATTAAGAAACCAAATTTCATTGAAATCAGACAATGTTGAATTTTCCCGCCTTTTTGTCAGTCATTTCGAAAATTGCAGTCAATGAACAACTTTAAACATCAGTTTTGAAGTTGCCACATCAATACCTATTTGGAAACCAAATTTCATTGAAATCGGACAATGTTGAATTTTCCTGTCTGTTTTGGCAGCCATTTTGAAAATGGCAGTCAACGAAAAATTTTCAACACTGGTTTTGAACCAAATTTCATTGAAATCAGACAATGTTGAATTTTCCAGCCTTTTTTGTCAGCCATTTTGAAAATGGCAGTCAATGAACAATTTTTTACATCAGTTTTGAAGTTGCCACATCAATACCTATTTGGAAACCAAATTTCATTGAAATCGGACAATATTGAATTTTCCTGCCTGTTTTGGCAGCCATTTTGAAAATGGCGGTCACAAAAATTTTCAACGCCAGTTTTGAAGTCGCAACATCAATATCTATTTGGAAACCAATTTTTATTGAAATCGGACAATGTTGCATTTTCCCACCTTTTTTTGGTGGCCGATCTTGCCATGCTCATCATTTTTATCCTGTCAGATTTTTGATATCTGTAACGGTTTTCGAGTTATTTGCAAAATACAGCAATTTACCCATATGTTCTATTTTTAGTAACAGCAGCCATGTTGTTTGATCCTTGGACTAATTGAACACAATTTTGAAACTGCATACCCAGGTAATGATTCAGGATAAGTTTGATTACAATTCGCCTAGCAGTTTCAGAGGAGAAGATTTTTTAAATTGTTGACAGACGGATGACGAATGCAAAGTGATGGCAAAAGGACAACGTATGCAAAGTGATAGCTTTTTAGGCCAGGTGAGCTAAAAATCATGATCAAAATAATAGAACCTTTTTATTCTATGCTTAAGGTTTCCATCCATTTGTTTGGGTTTTTAAATCTCCATAATTGAAGATGTAACATTAAATTTTGTCCTCCATGAAATAATGTCCAAATGACAAAATTTCATATGGAATAATGTCCAAGAACACAATTTTATAATAAAATTTTGTCCAGGACACTATTTCATTATGAAATAATGTCCTTAGCCATGAAAAAATGTCTGTCTTTAATTAACTTTATTTCATGATAAAATTTAGCCATGGACAATGATCATGGTGATGGACAAAATGCAATTTGAAATAATGTCCACGATATTCACCCAGAATTCAACAAATGAAATGATTTCTGAAAAATGTTAGAAATGTAATAATCACAAATATAATATCATATAACCAACTTATTGGTAACAGAATATTTAAATATACCTTTTTACTAACTTGAATATCAGGTTAACAAAAAATTGATAAAATAAATTCTAAGGAAATTTTCTATTCAGTAACTAGGAGGCTATGGCTCTGCTCTATTTTATGACACATCATCTTGCAAAAGCCTTAAACATGTTACATGTTTCTTACAGACACAAATATCACAGGGCATGCTACACTTTTAATTATTATAAATTTCTTCAACTATGCTGCGAATTTTTTAACTTAAAACATTATAATGATTCAGAAGATTCAAAATTGTTTACATTTAATGTAAGAAATTCCATAGCATCTTGCTATGAAACATTGTACCAAATAAAACTCTAAATTATCTCCCTTTTATCTGGACAAATTTCCATGGTACCTTCCCCAGTGTTCAATCTAGAATTTGGACTCAAGGGGTCATGCCGGCCCAGGTCCCTCATCATAGGGGGCCAAAACTTGTAGTTGAGGGCCATTGAAAAAAAATGACAGACACAGTCATTAACTTTGTAGACCATTAAAAAGCAGTTAAAGTATACCCATTGAAAGTTGACAATGGACAACGTGATGGAATTACTTTTGTTAGCAGAACAAAATAAGAGCCTGGTGAACAATAATCAATTCAAAAGTAAATACAAATAAAGGTTTTGGCTGAATTGAATATTAATGAATAAGAATGTGTATTGTTCATTTTATTTTTGGAAAAGCCCAAATACCTTTTTCGATTTGAAATTCTAAAATGAAGCAATGGGATGTAAGGGGGTTCTTTTTATAAACTTGAACACATTGTGAGCATATCATATGCTGTTTATCGCCAGTCTTTAAGTAGTAGGGTCAACCATGCTGAAAATTTTCGAGTTGCCGATGACGATGTCGCGGATTGTTCTAAATATTTGGTTTTCTAAATTGTCCGTTTCATTTTGATTTCGACTGTTTGTGTTATAGCTTTTACTTGATTCTTCTCCGTAGGGACAAAATAAGAAGAACTACGCTTCATAATTTCACAACCAAAGCGTGAATGTCAAGGACCTTGAAATTATCTAAGTGATACAGATGCTTAGTAACGACCACTTCTGATCTGCCTTAATGAAAATCACCTAACTGACTCTGACAGATGTATAGAATTTTTAATCCGGTTCGGACACTTATTTCCGGTAAATTTTGAAAGGGGAGATCTCAAAACAGTGAAAATTACACCGCGCCCGTATTGGCCCAGGTGGGTTTATCCAGTGCGCCTATCAAGCAAAAATCGTTGGAATGGCGCAATGGCGCGCTCTAGATTGAACACTGCTTCCCATGAAATAATGTCCTATAGGACAAACTACATGTGGAAAAATGTGTTGTCCTGGACAACTTCTCATAGGCACGGACACAACTTCATAGCCCATTACTATGAAATTTTGTCCAGACAGACATTATTTCACAGGACAAAATTTTGCTTTACAAAGACTCCAACCTACCATACTGAAATCTGCAATAAAAATATGGGTCACTATGCTTGTTTTTTTCTAGAATTAAGATCAAAGTTTGATCATTTTTAACCATTTTTCACCTAAATTTACAAAACAAACAGGAAAAATATGGAAAAGCAATATTTAGGCTAATGGTAATGAACATTTAATCTATGAGAATTTTTTTTATATTTCTGTAGATAGACAATTTATAATCTAAACAATGGGTAAAAACCAAAAAAAAAATGTGTAAGAGCTCATTCGCAGCAAAGTGGATAAAATATGATATTTCCCAAGTGTCAGTCATTTATGACATCACAAAAGAAAAGTTGTAGAATCACTACTCCAACCAAATTATCAAGCTTATCCCACGTCTGACTCTTCATTTTTCAAATGCACTAGTCAAACGCACCATGAAACAGTGTCTATCTACCTTAATATGTCTAGGCAAGAACAGATGTGCTAAAGAATCTAATATGAGCACAGGATGTAGTCAAAATGAAATTGAATAAGGGTATATTTATGGCAGATGTCCTGGATGATTAACATATATATTTGCATTTTTTCAAAAAACATACCAATACACCTATTACAACTTCAAAACTCCTGTCTTTTGTCTGTGAATTCAAAAATCAAAGTTCTATATATTCCTATTGTATAACTTTTTGTTTCCTACATAACATCAAACAAAAAATATATTTAATGTGATCACTCATTAAAAATTTGATTATTAATTAGAGAAACATCATTTATATACTTAACTGAAATACAAAAAAAAACACCATACCCTGCAACTAGAACTTGTACATCATATTGTCTAATAGTTGATTCTGGATCATGAAAACCTTTCCACTGAAGTTCAACTCGTGCTTCACTCCCAGAAAACTGAATGTCTTCAAAATCTGTTTTATTGCCATCAATAACATTTCCTGGGACTGGTTTAGTTAAGTCAACAGTAACTGAAAAGGGAAGGTACAAAGTATATTTTTTTCTGTGACGTGAATTACTGTTAAATTTAACAGGACAAACTAGAGCCTAATGGACAGATTCAGAAATTCAGCTTCCGTCTTCGTAAACAACGTTGCGCATACTCAGCGTCCTTGTAAAATACGTTCTGTCCAATCACATACGTATTGAACAATAGCAATCCCATAATGCCTTTGCATTTCTGAATTGGTCCATAAGCTGAACATTTTCCACTGACCTGACAAAATACATTTGTACTACTAAGCAAAGAAGAGATACAAATGGTTAAATCAATAAGTAACCCATACCTCAAAATGTTGATGGTTTCTGAGGCCCTTAGCAAATTTTTAATTGAATTTTTTACGAAGGATCCATTCTTAATTTTTTAAAATCATGCCCAGTGCTGGTGGCCATGTTTGATGTCAGAGTCAGATCACAACAAAATAAGTAATCTTCAGCACTTTTATACATCATTCCTATTCATAATAATCTAATAAACCAATCTGGTTAGTTTCTTAAGAAATGATTTTTTTCCCCATAAAGCCTAATGCTAAACTATGTCCTGCACTGTCTGCCATATTTGGAGAATCTTGGAGAAATCAGCAATCTTTCTTGAGGATCTCTACTTTACATTCTTTTATAATTTTGTTAAGCTTGATTTCATAATTTTAGAGATAATCAAGGTACAAATGTATAATTATTCCATATGGTCCAAAGTTATCTATGTTGTGTAAAGTTTGATTCAATTTGCTTATATAGTAAGAGGGTTCGCTCCTCCATTTGAAAATAAATATGATTTCAAATTTAAGTGATTTATTGTTAGTAAATTCAACAAGAAGTCATTTAAGGTAGTTCGAGCCTAACAAAAATATCAAACAGATTTTTTTTATTTTAAGATATTTTGTAGGTCTTAGTCCATTTGTTAAAAAAAATAAATAAATAAATAAATAAAAATGACATATCACGGATCATATTTTTCTGTTATCAGGCTTAGAAAATCAGGCCAAATTCAGTATTTTTCAGCAATATTTACAAAGAATATAAAGGGAATTGAGAGAACATGCTTATTATTATAATACCTTACATAATAAAGGATCAATTCTATTGGTTGAGACATAGTTACATGATATGAAATAATTTGGATATTTTGGCACAAAATTGTTTTATTCACCGGTGAATAACCCCTGAAAATTACAACGCCCATGGAATAACCCTATTATTCACCGGTGAATAACCCCTGAAAATTACAATGCCCATGGAATAACCCTATTATTCACCAGTGAATAACCCCTAAAAGTTGCAACATCTGTGGAATAATACTTCCAATGTTTGTTGGGTATAATAAAATGGTTACGGCCCATGAAAAAGCCCTCAGGAAATAACCTAAGTGCAGTTGACAATTTGGGATATTCACCTCTTTCAAGGGCCATAACTGTATATTATTTAGCTTTCATATGAAATAAATATCAGATTCTACGACAGTCTATTATTAGTCACAATGAAAAGGCCTAATAAGGAATATTCCGGCTTGAAAATCAAGTCGATTCTGCATCGGGCTCGTGTTTTGCAAATGAGCCAATAGAATGGGCCGTTCATTCGTGTCGATCTACCTTCAGGGAAAAAAATTGATAGGTTGATGATCTCTTTTTTGAGATATAAGTGATTGAAAACTTGAAGGGAAACTGACGGATTTTTCATAGGATTAGCATTAGCGAGGTCTGACCATGAATGAAATGACAGAGTAAATAAAATTTCATGATTTTTTTTTACAGAATGGTCATAAAGATGTATAAAATGAAATTACAGGAAAAAATAAGGGGGTCCATGGGCAAAAAATTATAATGCTTTAAAATGGATAAAACCAGAGAATTCCGAAAATCTGACAGAAATGCTTAAACATGAGGAGCAAACCTCCATGAGAAGGGATGATCAAAAAAGGGTCTAACGTAACACTATTTTTTAGCCATGTTTGTAAGGGTCCTGAATGGTTTCCCATTTCATGAAATCATGCTTTGGTAATAGTGATGTATGTCTATTTGCAGGGATATCCGTCATGAATTACACTAGAAAAAGTATTTTCATGAATCATGCTTATACCCCTGTTTAGGCCCATCTTTGTTGACAAATCTAAATGACAGTATACATGGTTGTCAGAACTTGCAGCAATGTTATTATAGGATCTGAACGAAATGAGCAAGCTTAATTTGTTGTGGACATCAAATGACTGCTTCAGCTGTTTCAGGAGAAAATCAAAATATGATTTTTAACAATAGGGTCCCAATGTTAATTATGCTCTTCATTTGCATTCATGACTGTTCACAAATCTGAACAAAATTAGCAATCTTTGTGAAGGACCTCCTTACACCATTCCTGTAAAGTTAAGTTCAAATTGATTCAGTACTTTCAGAGGAAATGATCAAAATATGTTTTATCCCTTGTATCCACTGCTAAATTGCTGATGGCCATGTTTGTTGAAGAATCTGAACATTATGACCAAGATTTTTACTTCACCTTGCATACATCATTCCACTCTCTATTGGTTCAAATTGCTGCTGCAGTAATTTGAGAGATGATCAAAAAAGGTTTTTCCTAGAGGGACTAGTGGGACTAGTGTTAATTTTGTTTCCATGCTGGTGGCCAATCTGAACAAAAGAGCAGTCTCTGTAAGGCCCTTCCAAAACATCCTCCTTGTAATATTTGATTCAATTTACAGTCAAACCTGCCTTAACGACCCACTGTATTAAACGACTTCCTGTCTTATCCGACAATTTGAAGTCCTCCCAATGATATTTGCTATATATTTTAACTGTATTCAGCGACCACTCGAGTTACGCGACTAACGACCGTCATTTTGTTTCNAATTTACTTCTGCAGTTTTACAGGAAATGGTCAAAATATGTTGATCCAATTGGGACTCATATGTTTAAGTATGCTCCATGCTGACAGCCATATTTTCAAACAGAACAGAACGAAATGAACACTTTTTTTCATTTCGGATGAGATTAACAAATTGTGGAGGGCTAACTACATGATGGACAATAGGCAGCTCACTTTAACCATTTAAGTTGGATGAGCTATACAAGCTGTTGGAAATACTATAATGGTAACTTATTTTCACAAATTTCGCAGTCAAAAAATTTCCGCAAAAATAAATACCCACGATTACGGCACATATAAAATGTGTAATCAGTAATAAACAAGAGCTGTCGCCAAATGGCAGCCAGTTATACCCCTGCTCAGTGTACCCTGAATCAATATGGAAAGTGCAAAATTAAGTGTTTGTGTGGACACAATAGAGGTGTTGACACAGTACAAGTGTGGACACAATACAAGCATTTACACAGCTGCAGGAAAAATTAAGATGCAAATAAGCGAGAACATTACAAAAAGCACAAAGTCGGTAAACAGGAAGTGATGATTTGATATGACCTAAAATGGGAGGCACAGTATAGGACCAAATACTGAGGCACCATACCAAATATCAAGTGGCTGTCATGCGTGGTTGCTGAGAACAATGTGACGAAAAAGTCACAATTTTGAAAAGCGAGTAAAAAAGGCACAAATTCGGTAAACAGGAAGAAATGATTCAATATGGCCAAAAAGGGGAGATGCAGTATGGAACCTCATACTGAAGCACAATACTAAATATCAAGTGGCTGTCATGTGCGGTTGCTGAGAAAAATGTGACATAAAAGTCATAATTTTGAAAATGAAAGTAAAAAGGCACAATGTCAGTAAACAGGAAGTGGTGATTCCATATGGCTACAAAGGGGAGGCGCAGTATAAGACCCCATACTGAAGCATCACACCAAATATCAAGTGGCTGTCATGCATGGTTGCTGAGAAAAATAAAGCAAGTAATAAACGCACAAAGTACATGTAGGTAAACAGGAAGTAGTGATTCAATATGGCTGAAAAGAGGAGGCGCAGTACAGGACCCCATACTGAAGAATCATACCAAATATCAAGTGGCTGTCATACATGGTTGCGGAGAAAAATGCGAAAAAGAAAGTAACAATTTTGAAAAAGCGAATAAAAAATGTACAAAATCAGTAAACAGGAAGTAGTGATTCCATTTGGCCGAAAAGGGGAGACTCAGTATGGGATCACATACTGAAGCACCATACCAAATATCAAGTGGCTGTCATGCATGGTTGCTGAGAAAAATGCGACAAAAAAGTCACAAGTTTTAAAATGAAAGTAAAAAGGGACAAAGTTGGTAAACAGGAAGTAGTGATTCAATATGGCGGTAATGGGGAGGCGCAGTATAGGACCCCATACTGAAGCACAATACCAAATATCAAGTGGCTGTCATGCGTGGTTGCTGAGAAAAAAAGTGACGAAAATATGTGTGACGGACAGAATGATGGACGGACAGAAAAATCCGGGAAAATAAGTATCTAAGAACAAAAGCACAATTACAGTATACATTTTTTGACATCTTTTCTTATTAAAAAATATCTAATGTTTACAAGAATTTTTTTCATTAATAGACAAATCTATTAAATTGAAATAAATCAAGATCCTTTGTAATTACCTCCTGTTGAAATTGCTGACACATTTTTCTGATTGATGGCAGCATTAAAAGCCCACACTGTGGTAAAGTATGTATGGCCATGTTCCAGATAATTTTCTGGTGACAATTCAGTACAAATTTGATGAGTTTTATAGCTATATTCAGTCAAATTAGCAACATCTGTTATATTGGTTTGCTGCACAGAACCAACACTGACTAAGTACAATCCAATGCCTGATTCTGGATCATAAAAATGTAACCAGTTTGCACAAATCTGAAAAATAAAAAAAAAAATATTGTTTTAAACATAATTAAATAAAACACTGTAGAGCAAAAATTGTCTATCATCAATAACATCTGTGACCAAAAATTTATATAATTGGTTCAAATCAGCTCAAAAAGTTTTCTTTTCTCCAAAAATGAACTACCGGTATTGCGCACATTTAACCGTATGGGCAACCAAATTGAATGGTGGGTCAATTTGCTTGTGTATAATCATCTTGGAATTGAACTATTTCTTCATTTCAAAATTTTAAGTGACAAGTGAAATAACATGACAGACTCAAACCATTATAAATCAGTCACCTTGTCATGATTTTTAGTGTAAAGCAGATCCTCTCCATTCTGATATCCATCCATTACAATTCCAGTATATGGAGCGGTTTTGTCTACAATAATTGCATGATCTGCAATCTCAATAGTTCTCAGGTCAACTACAAGAAATATAAAATGAAAATAGATAAAACAAACATTTAGGAATGAAAATTCTTCATACAAATTAAAAGTTTGTCATTTGAAAGTTATTGGAAAGACTGGTGTAAGATCCATGAATCAGTTCTGTACATCTATCTTTACCAAAAAGAAACTAGAGACTAAATGCCCCCACTGCCATCATCCAAGTTTTCCCCCATGTGTTTATATTCCAGTTTTGGATAAAATTTAACTACTCTGTTTGTGTCTGTAAGACACATATGATGCTCCAGCAGTTGGATATAAAACATGGACAACCAATTTCTAAGCACTTGATATAACTATGACTTTAATACTATGGGAGGTGTTGTCTGGAACAACAGTTCCATAACACACATTTTGATAAAATGGCCAAGTTCAACTACCCCTAAAATCACGAATTTGGCCAAAATCTAAACCATGACAATAAGCATATCTTCTATCCATGCCTAATCACTGTGCAAAGTAAAATAAATGTAGCATTAATATTGTCGGAGGAGTTATCCGGAATAACAGGTGCAGATCACACATTTCGATAAAATGGCCAAGTTCAACTACCCCTCATAATCACAAATTTTGGCCAAAATCTGAACCATGACAATATGCACATCTTCAATCCATGCCTAATCACTGTGCAAAGTAAAATAAATGTAGCATTAATATTGTGGGAGGAGTTATCTGGAATAACAGCTTATCAGAGATGGGACGGACGGACAGACGGAATTACTGACGGGATGAGGGTAAAACAATATGCCCCCCCTGACTTGTCATTGCAGGGGCTAAAAAAAAAGAAAAGTAAAATGGTTTGTTTCAATAAAATATTTGTAATTTCCAAAGTCTTTCAAGGATTTGATTTCAGATTTCCAGTATAGATATGTCCTAGCCCTGGCAGAAAAGTAAATTTCTAAAGGTATGGATTCATCATGTCCATCTCCATCAAATTTCTTAAATTCCTAAATGTTGTTGTCACTTTTATTTATTTCCTATATATTATATAAAAATTAAATTATTGAAATGGTCCGTTTAAGCTGGAAGGGATTAAATTTAAAGATTCTAGATAGATTTTCAAAATATAAAATGTCCAGCAAACAAAAGGTGGTTGTTTTGAAATGGAAGATAGCCGGCTGTCACGTGCTGTATTTTGGTACGGAAATGCACAATATTTTAACCTGTAAATTTGATAAATTGATACATTTTGTTTTGTTGTTATTCGCATGTGACAGTAGTTTTAAATCCATTCATGTTCTATTTTTTTGGTTTAAGTTTTCAATGAGTATAGCACGCTTCTGATTTCTATCCATGACAGCTGTTTCATTTTTTTGGCATATGGAACTGAAATGCCATTTGTTTGTTACAATAACCTGTTTGAAATCCTGTTGTATTTATCATTAATTTGGTTTCATACTCGCTGTTTTGATCGTTTTCTTGTGCCATATTCTAATTAAATGGTCCCCTTTTTGATGATTTACCCAAGATTCATTTGGTTTGAATAAGTTCATCCTGTATCTCTCCTTTTCTTTTGTACGAAAGAAAACATCTATTCTGTTTCTTTTTCCGCTTGGATCCACAAATTTGTCTAATGAAAGCAACTCTAAATCAGCTGATTGGCAAGGCATTACTTAAGACGAAACTATGATGGTGCGAAACTGAAAAATATCTATATT
This sequence comes from Modiolus philippinarum, assembly GCA_002080025.1. Classification (NCBI taxonomy): domain Eukaryota; kingdom Metazoa; phylum Mollusca; class Bivalvia; order Mytilida; family Modiolidae; genus Modiolus; species Modiolus philippinarum. The sequence goes on from MJUU01063045.1 coordinate 38,070, forward strand.
TTAGTCTGCAAAATGACCTTATCGGTAATGCCAGCTTACATGGCAAATGGAAAACACTGTATGTCATTGAGAGTTCAAGAAAATTATACAGCAACTTTATTTTGGAAGGAATGAAAGAAAAATAATACCCATATTAACTGCTCTGATCTTCATCCATATCGGCACACCATCAGTGAGAATTCTGATCAGTGAGATGATTGGATCAAACGTAAGTCTAGTCCATCTCATTTCATTACAATCACGTCTTGTTCTTCCTAGACACATATCATTGTATGCTAATCCTGAATGTGGATCACTACAAACAAAAACAAAGAAACCTGTCCAAGACCACAGTGATGCATGTACTCTATTAGAAACACTTATTTATATATTTTTTTGTTTCTTGTAGTGTTGGATTGTATGTAATTTGTGAGACGGTCAGCAGTGTAACATATACAATGTGGGTTTTACATATTGTTGAAGGTGTACTGAATTTAAAAGTGTGGGATTAAAGGCTCTCACAACTCAATGTCGTTTACTTACTCCAGAATTTAGCTGTATAATAAAAACTTTCAGCATTGTATATGACCTTAAAAGTCATTTTACCATCAATGAAACAGGATTTGACACTAAATATAATTCTCAGTAGACAAAAGGACTACTAGATGCCTGAATTCACTAGTCCTGAGGTGATTTTACCAACCTGAAATAAATAAACCTTTGAGAAATTTTCCAAATTTTGCTAGCCCAAAGGATACCCGGTTACAAATTGTGGTAGTCCTTCCTCAAATGTACTAGCCTGGGGCAAAGGACTAATGTTAAGAGTCAAACCCTGATATCTTGTACTATTCAAGGACAGCTTTAAACCATTACATAACTGAGTAATTTATTTTTTATTATTTTATAATTCAGCTGCATTGCATGTAAAACATGGTAAAAAACAAATATTAAAATATGCCAAAACCAATTTACCTGGAGTTATGTTTAGCAGACAGGTTGTATGTATATTCGTTATACTGTATATCATAAATTTCATATACATATGGTGGAGAATCATCAACAACTAATGGTGTCGAGTGACATACAGTAACGGCAAGTGGACCGCCATACTCCACTTCATTTAATGCCCTGAGTGTTATGTAGTACTCCCCATCTGTAATAAGAAGAGAATATCACTGTATAAATGGCTCTTTCCATATCAAATACTGTAACAAGAGCAGGCCGATCAGTGATTTGTTTTAAACAAAAGAAATGGAACTCTTCATTAAACGAAACAAAAAAGGTCTACTTAGATTTGTTTTCCGTAGTTACAGATTCCAAAAAGTTGTTTCTAATTAGCAAATTTAATGATTTTTTAAATCGTGTATTTCATTAAGGTTCAGAAATAATGTAAATGTTTGCCGTTTGATTGTAAAGTTTGTTATTAGTGCGTAAATTGCCGAATAAGTGGACTAAAGTTGGTGTCTATCATTCCGGATGACTCAAATATACATCTCCAGATTTTCACCAGAATTGGCATACTGATTTATAAAGAATTGATCAATACGTGTGCAAAATTTCATGTCTGCCCTTCCACACAATTTCCCAGAATAAAACCCCAAAGTTCGTGGACTTTGCTACAATACTGGCTCTATTTTAAGAAATGAAATCGAATTTACCTATATAGTCATGATTACAACTCAAAGTCAGAGGCCCATTCAGGTAATCGTAATTTGATTTTTTTTTTCATAATTTGTTTCAATGGATTAAATGGAACAGTAAACATTCGACTACAGTTCCAAATAAATATTTAGATACAGAAATCTGGAAACCTTCCCTTTAATTTCGTATAATTCTAACATAATGGGGTACTTTGATCCCTGTGAGTGCCTTGGCAGTGTTTATAAATAACATTTACCGCCAAATAATGAACACAATGGAAAATACCAGCTTCACTTATACCTTGGTTACGGGATATCAATTTTGATCTTTGAAATATACATCTTTGAAATCAATTATTTCATATTTTCTGTTCAAGATTAATCCTTTGGATATCTTTTAATACAGAAATTGTGTCCGCCCCGGTAATTTTTTGCCTTTAAATAATATTTTATTGTCGCCAGGTTAATTTAAGTGTGGTTGCATTTAAGACATTTGACATCAACTATAAACAATTTAACGTGCAATATCAGACAAATTGTTAACTTTTATTTTCTAAATGTTTTTGTTTTACTAAATGCATCATTCTTTTGTGATTTATATACCTGAACAAGCTGTTACTATGCGCAATCAACAGACGGCGTGTTTC
>MJUU01063045.1:61138-71743 GCA_002080025.1 Modiolus philippinarum
ATATTTGAAAGTAAGATTTTATAAGTGTTATGTTTCTTTGATGCCTAGATCAAGGTGCTTTCAGCATGTCAAGTGAAGAATTACAAAAAGCAAACAAAAAACATGGGAAATTTGTGGCAAAATTGATTGATCCATGGGGTTTTTAGTTTTCAATTGTAATTTCCGATTTTATCAGAAATTCAGCCAAATGAAATAAAGGAAGATGAAGTTGTAAAGGGTTTGCATGTTTTGATATTTTCTAATGTGAGGAACCTAAATACTGACGAATGTTTCAACCAAGTATTAAACTTCAAAGAACAAATTTAAAAAAATATGTGCTAAATTGTATACTATAAATTCATATTAAAAATAGTTATAGCCACTATGAATATATATATGATGTCAACAACACAAAATATTGAAAAGATGTATTTTGTTGCTTATTTTTTTTTAGATATCATCAGGACAAGAAGAATGCACATTGAAGACAGATGGTCTGAAAGACAGAACAGAAAAAGTAGACATTATGAAAGGCATTCATATGGAAATTAAAAAAAAAAATTGTTTTTGATTTAGATTTTTTTTTCACAAAAAGTTAAACATTTAAGTTTTATGTTTTTACATGGAATTTCATCTAATTTTTCCATGGAATTCCATGGCATTTTTATTATGATATGCCATCCCCAAAATTCCATGGTATTCCATCTCCTGCCATGGATTTCCATGGCATGGGATGGAGTATTGGAACATCATTTCCGTGGCATGCCATGGAATGCTATCCAAAAATGCCATGGCTGAGGATGGAAAAGCGTATAACATTTTCCATCATGTGAGATGGAAGATAATGGAAATTACCATCTGCTGCCATGGAAAATCTAGGGATGGGATGACAGGCATTTGGATTTAACAGGTTCAGGACAGGTTTTTGGATTGTAGTTAGGACAGGTGTTTGTATTATACAGGTTCAGGGCATGTGTTTGGTATTTACAGGTTCAGGACAGGTGTTTGGATTATATAGGTATAGGACAGGTGTTTTGATTATACAGGTTTAGGACAGGTGATTGGACTGCACTGGTTCAGGTGTTTGGATTATGTGGGTTCTGGGTATGTGTTTCAATAACACAGGATCAAGAAATGTTTGGTATATACAGGTTCAGGACAGGTTTTAATTATATACAGGTTTAGGACAGGTGTTTGGATTTTACAGGTTCAGCAAAGGTGTTTGGATTATACAAGTTCAAGGCAAGTGTTTTAATTACACAGGCTATAGACAGGTGTTTGTGTATCATACATGTTCAGACAAGTGTTTTATTACAGGTGTTTGGAGTTATACAGGTGTGAAACCACCAATTCATTTCTTTAACATTTTCAACTAAAATTTGGAATTTTCAAACCTCACTGGACAAGTTATCTTAACCTTCCCAAGACTATACCTGTCGTGAAAGGCACATTCCTGCTCTACATTATATCAAATTTTCATCATACCTTTAAAGCCTTCTAAGAGATTTCGGGTGTGTCAAGGAAAGTCACCTATAAATACATACCACCACATCACAATGTTGTGCAAAAAAAGTCATTGGGAATTCCCCTCCTTTAATTGATCTAAAATTACACCTGCTCAATTGACCTTGGTATTGAAATAAACCTACTATATCAATGTTTAATTGGGTGTATCAATCATCAAATTCCCTCAAATAGTTTTAAAAGTGCAAGAATACAAATAAGAAAAAGAAGGGAAACGGGGAATGTGTCAAAGAGACAACGACCCTAAGGGGAGCAATAACAACTCAAAGCCACCATAAGATCTTCAATGAACGGTGAGGAAACCCCACATCCAACGGTAGGTCGGAGTTGGCCCCTAAATAAAAGAGTAATCAAGTTCAGCGAAATAAGCATCTTCCTAGACTCCGATAGACATAAAGTGAACTAACTAGAAAACAGACAAGACACACAAAGGCTCAATAAATTTCCTGACTTAGGACAGGCGCAAACCTGCCGCGGCGGGGTTAAACTAGTTTTATTGGGCCCAAAGTCTATCTTTAGATTCAAAAGGTCTATTTTCTCATACGTTCCAATTCTGATTGGCTGAATTGGTAGTTTGATACCTACTGGTTCAAGACATGTGTTTGGATTATGCAGGCTCTGCACAAATAGACAATGATAGACAGGGATATAAATTCATGATTGATACTAGCAGAGTTTTAGTTTTGACAGGTTTCACTGTATTACTTCATAATATATCTACCAGTATGTTGTCACAGCTATTTGTATAACTTACCCCTCCATTTACTGATGATGATACAAATGATGTAATAGATGGTGGTGAACTGTCTTTTTCACCTTTTCTACTATCAATAAGTCGTTTCCTGATTGTTGGTGCAGTGTACTTCCATATGGTGGCTTTAAATAGCACCTTTCTTATTTTGATGAAGAAAAACTTAATTTCAAAAGTGACAAGTGCTTTAAGCTTCAATTTTACTGGTATCAGATCCAAAAACATGGTAATGCTACAAAAAAAATTAGCGATATGTATTATTAAATTTAAAAAAAAAATATATGTAAAACATGATAAATACATTTTTAAATTGTATAAATGAAGTCCCATAGATGCATGTTTGTGTTAGTATTTTTTAATTTGTATTAAATTTAGAGTATTCTGTATATAAAAATCATGATTTTTTTTTATAGATACTACTAATTGGATAAAAACTATAGGATGACATGCCCAAGCACACAGTTGTATTAGAGTATGGTTTCTTAGTAATGAGACACATGATGTACCTGGAAAATAAATACCTGTTGAAGCTAATACATTGAAGAAAGCTAATATGAACAAGTTCAAGGAACATTGTGTAAGAATTCTATTTATAAGGATTGGTCAACTGAAATTTGAGTGTTCACACAAAACTGAAATGCAGACACCGATACCAATACTAATCTGGCCTGAATTATATCCAGTACATCAAAAAGGACTTATGGCCGAACATACCAATATTCCTCAGGTAACACCTATAACAACTCCTTCAAAACTCCTATCTTTTCTTTGTCAATCAACCAATCAAGATTCTATAGAATTCTTTTGTATACCAATTTGTCATTACTGTAGTATCAAGGTAAACCCCTTCAGGCAGTACAAATTGGTATACAATAGAATTTCTATAGAATCTTGATTGGTTGATTGGCAAATAAAAGACAGGAGTTTAGAAGGACTTGTTATATGTGTTACTTTAGGAATATTGGTATGTTCATTGAAGAATTGCAAATATAATACGTTAAAGACCCAGGAAACCTGCCATAAATCCATAAATCATTCCCATTGGTTTACCATACTTTTGGTTTGCTTCTAATCTTGATGTTATCTCCATTAAAAGCAAATAAACAAATAAAATGTGGACACAGGATATGTCTCCCCCCCCATTTGCATCGCTTTAATTTGCACATTGATCTACTGCAGCAGCCATAATAATAAAATCTAATTCTTTAACTATGTTTACTTTCTTGGAGAAAAATGGTGTGATTATTTATGCATGACTTAGGGACCAGGGCCACCATCTGGCGTACATCAGTATGTATTAAGATGCATTTGTGCAAATCTCATTTATTAAGTGTCTTGGGCCACTGGTACAGACTGATATAAAAGCTTGCTTAAAACTTAAAGTGATCCTTAATGCATGACTAAAGGGCCACCAGCTTGGCATGGAATTGGTATGTATTCTTCAAGACGCACCTGCATGTCAAATACCAAGTGGTAAGGACTACTGATAAAAGCTGTACAAACTGCTTGCTTAAATCATAACATGATAGTTCATGCATGACTAAGGGGCCAGGGCCACCATCTAGGCGTATAATTGGTATGTACTCTTGAAGACGCAACTGCATGTCAAATATCAAGTGCCTAGGACTACTGGTACAGACTGTACAAACAGCTTGCTTAAATCATAAAGTGATAGTTCATGCATGACTAAGGGGCCAGGACACCATCTGGGTGTGGAATCAGTATGTACTCCTTAAGACGCAACTGCATGTCATATATCAAGTGGCTAGGACTACCAACTAGTACAGGCTGTACAAACTGCTTGCTAAAAACTTCAAAATCATTCATACGTGACTAAGGGTCCAGGGCCACCATCTGGGCAAGGAATTGGTATGTACTCCTCAAGATGCAACTGCATGTCAAATAACAAGAGGCTCTCAAGAGCCTGTATTGCTCACCTGGCCCTTGATTAACATAGACATTTTATGTTAAAGAGCCCTTATCATTAAACTATAAATCCAATATCCCTAATTAGTTAAAGGGGAGAAGACCTCTGTTAGTTTAACATTGGACCCCATGGGAAACACTAAGTTCCCCGCTGGATGCCATGTTGGATATCGCACTGATCTGAAAAACATCTTTTTGCAAGGGACCACTCAATGACTATTGCGGCCAAGTTTTGTTCCAATTGGCTCAGTACATTCAGAGGGGAAGATCTTTGAATGTGTTTTTCCATAGGGTCCAATGTTAAAACTATGTTCCCCACTGGCGGCCATGTTGGATACAGTGCGATCCTGAAAAACACCTTTTTTGCAAGGGACCACCTAAGGACTATTGTGGCCAAGTATGGTTCCAATTGGCAAAGTAGTTTCAGAGAAGAAGATCTTTGAAAGTGTTTTCCCATAGGGTCCAATGTTAAAACTATGTTTCCCCCTGGCGGCCATCCTGAATATCGCGCTGACCTGAAAAACACATTTTTTGCAAAGGACCACCTAAGGACTATTGTGGCCAAGTTTGGTTCCAATTGGCCCAGTAGTTTCAGAGAAATAAAATTTGAAACGTTTTTTTTCCATAGGGTCCAATGTTAAATTTTGGTCCCAACTGGCGGCCATCTTGGATGACGTACAGACCTGAGTGACACAATTTTTAAAGGTGACCACCCAAGGACTATTGTGGCCAACTTTGGTTTCAATTGGCCCAGTGGTTTCAGAGGAGAAGATCTTTGAATGAAAAGTTTACGGACGGACAGACGACAGACGGACGGACGACGGACGCAACGTGATGGCAAAAGCTCACCCTGGCATAGCCAGGTGAGCTAAAAAGTGGCTAGGACTACTGGTACGGGCTGTACAAACTGCTTGCTAAAAACTTAAGTGTTCGTTCATGTGTGATTAAGCTGCCAGGACCACCATCTGGGCCTGGAATTAGTATGTACTCCTCAAGACACAGCTGCATGTCAAATATTAAGTGGCTAGAAGTACTTGTACAGGCTGTACTAAATGCTTGGGAAAAACTTAAAAGTCATAGTTCATGCATGACTATGGGGCCAGGGCCATAAACTAAGTAGGGATTTGAGTTGTACCAATACTAATGCAATTGCACATCAATTACGCTATCCCAAAGTCTTGCTTTCCTGACTTTTTGTTGCGGGCAAGACAAAACCAAATTCATACCAAAGTGAGTATAATTCCTTACACTATCTTTTGTGCTAGGTGATTCTCTTAATATAACATACCCTACATCTAATGGAAACTTGTTAAATGCTACTTCTGCTCTGGTTGGAAATCTCACTTCCATTATTTGACCTTCTAAAACCAATTCTGCATACAGCAAAAATCCAATGCTCACTTTTCCCCTGGCAAGCAAACCAGCATATGGTGTAACATCAGTAAATCCTTTCATTTCCAAAATCTTGAATCCTACTGTTAAGTCTACTCCATAGTCAAATCCAATTGCAAATTCTGAAAATGTCAATTCAAGTACAGAATATTCAAAGTTCAATGTACAAACACAATCTTATGGTGGATTTCCTTGATCATTAACATGTTACATTTGAAAGTTTTTGGTGATTTTTCCTGTATTCCTTCAGAATCACACTCATCAACTACTTTTACAGTCAAAGACTTTTAGAATACCATTGTAAACTAATTTGTTAATGCCAATCCGTTCAGGCTATAGAATTGGTATCCAGAAGTATTGCGTTGGACATTATCTGCCTCTGACATTACTCACAGATCTGTTGCAATTGTTGAAAATGATTAGCTTCTATTACAGGTAAATTGTCTCATAAATAAGACATTGTGAAAAGATTCTATAAAACTGATTTAACTACTTCAAAGGGATTAAAATGAAGAGCAAAGTTGGAAATGGTATCAATTTTTATTCTAGCACTCTCTGAAGAAAGTTTAGGGATATTATTTTTGCCTCCGTCTGTCCATCTGTCTGAAACAGTGACGCAAAGTACTCCTACATTTTTGGAATTAGGGTTTTAATTATCCCCGTACTTTCGAATGAAAGTTCAGGGATATTGTCGTTAGCCTCATCTGTCCGTCCATCGGTCACACATCCTTGCGACACGAACTCCTCCTACATTTTTGGATTTAGGGTTTTAATTCTGTTATAGAACTGTTGCATATATGCTGCAGATGCGCAATAAGCTTTCGGATTTTTGATATTGGTCTTGGTGCAAACAAGAGGCCCCAAGATGTCCATTTTGACACATGTGGCATGCAATGCGAACTCCTCCTACATTTTTGGATTTAGGGTTTTAATTTTGTTGTAGAATTGTTGCATATGGTCTGTAGATGCGCAAAAAGCTTTCAGATTTTGGATATTTATTTTAATGCAAACAAGAGGCCCCAAGATGTTGATTTGACAAAGACCACAAAATGTGGATTGTGACCCATATGGCATGCGACGCAAACTCATCCTACATTTTTGGATTATGGATTTAATTTTGTTGCAGAATTGTTGCATATAGTCTGTAGATGTGCAATAAGCTTTCAGAATTTTGATTCCGGTTCCAACTTTGGTAAATTTCCTGAAAATGTCAAAGACTGATATTTTTGGACATTTTGGCATATAATCTTATATTTTGGCAAGTATTTGGAAAAAAATAAAAATTCTGAAATCTTAGAATTTGAATATGTGATTCCAATTTTGGTAAATATCCTGAAAGTCTCAAAGACCACTTGTTTTTTGGAATTCTACCTAGCAACAATACTGTTAGGATTTGTTTCCATTAGGGCAATCATTTTCACCAATTGAATTTCAGAAATAATTGATTCCAATTTTGGTAAATTTCCTGAAAGTGTCAAAGACCACATATTTTGGGGAATTCTATCTAGCAACCAAACTATAAGCATTTGTTTTGATAAGGTCAATCATTTTCACCAATTGGATGGTGAATTCCTGAAATTGTCAAAGACCACTAATTTTGGGAATTCTACATTGAAACCAGTTAAAAAAAATTGTTAGAATCAGAAGAAACATTTAACCAATTTGATTTCCAAAATATATGATTCCAAGTTTGGTAAAATTCCTTAAAGTCTCAAAGACCAATATTTTTTTTTTGGAATTCTACCTAGCAACCCACCTTAATTCTTGTGTAGTTTTGACAAACATTTGCATCAATTGGATTTCAAAAATATTCAATTCTAATCTTGGCAAATTTCCTGCAAGTCTCAAAGACCACTTATTTTTTAAAACTCTACCTAGCAACTGTACTTAAATTGTTTGTGTAGTTTGGGACAAACATTTTCATCAATTGGATTTCAAAAATATTTGATTCAAATCTTGGTAAATTTCCTCAAAGACCAGTTATTTTTGGGAATTCTACCTAGGAACCGTATATCCTGTAATTTATTTAGTAAAAATAATGACTATCAATAGTTTGATTTTAAAAATATTGATAAAATTTATGTCCAGGGTGTATAACTGTTTTCTGTGTCAAACAGGGAGTGCGGGGATAGCTGTCATTTCAGACAACCTCTAGTTTTTTATGGATTATAAATCAATTAACCCTTAAAGTGCTGAATAAAAAATGGCTACCTTTCCTGCTGTACTGAATAACCACAGGCTCCCAGGAGTCTGTATCACTCACCTGGCTTTTTGCCACAATCAAGCTAACATTGTAAGTTATACAGTTGAACTTCAGTCTCTCCAACTTTGGTAGCTCGAACACCACCAATATCTTGAACTGTATTAAAGTCTGATCATGTTTTACTATAATGTCTTTTTAGGGCTTTTTAACATTCTTGTTAAGGACCACTTTTGACACCAGTTTTCAAATCGAGACATCATTTTGTTAATGGCAGTCAACAACAATTTCTTACACCATATTTTTAAGTTACAACATCAATATCTATTTGGAAACCAAATTTCATTGAAATTGGATATTGTGGAATTTTCCCCTCTTTTTTGGCAGCCATTTGAAAATGGCAGTCAACAAACAATTTTCAACACCAGTTTGAAGTAGCGACATCAATATCTATTTGGTAACCAAATTTCACTGAATTCGGACAATGTTGAATTTTCCTGCCTTTTTGGCAACCATTTTGAAAATGGCGGTCAACAAACAATTTTCAACACTAGTTTTGATGTTGTGACATCAATACCTATTTGGAAACCAAATTTCAATGAGATCGGACAATGTTGAATTTCCCGCCTTTTTTGGTGGCCATTTTGAAAATGGCTGTCAACCAACATTTTTTAACATCAGTTTTGAAGTTGAGACATCAATACCTATTTGTAAACCAAATTTCATTGCATTCGGACAATGTTGAATTTTCCCACCTTTTTTGGCAGCCATTTTAAAAATGGCAGTCAACGAACAATTTCTAACACCTGTTTTGAAGTCACATCAATATCTATTTGGAAACCAAATTTCATTGAAATCGGACAATGTTGATTTTTCCCACATTTTTTTCTGCAGCCAATTTGAAAATGGCAGTCAACAAACTATTTTCAAGTCCAGTTTTAATTTGAAGCATGGCAAACATTTCATCATTTTACACTTAGCCTTCATCTTCTATAGTTTTGGAAATAAAAGACGAAAAAATTTAAAATTCGGTGAAAAAAGGGCAATAACTCCTACAAAGGTTTTTGGATTTTCTTCAAAATTACAGGGTGGGTAGATCTTGATGTGCTGAACATTTCTGCAATTATCTGTTACACTTTTTGAAATACAAAATAAAAAATGCAAAAATTTTGAAAATTTTATGGAAAAGGGGCTATAACTTGGTGATGGGCTTTCAGAGTTTCTTCAAAATTGCATGGTAGGTAGATCTCATCATGCTGATAACTTTTACTACGTGTCAGATTTTTGATATCTGTAACAGTTTTTGAGTTATTAGCCAAAAACTGCTATTTACCCCTTTGTTCTATTTTTAGCAATGGCAGCCATGTTGTTTGATCAGCCAACTAATCTAACATAATTTTGAAAATCCATACCCTGGTGATGATTCAAGTCAAGTTTTTTTACATTTGGCCCAGCGATTTCAAAGAAGATTTTTGAAATTGTTGACGGACGGACGAAGGATGAAAAGTACGTGGACTTTTAGGCCAGGTGAGCTAAAAATTGGGTTTCTTACATAAGAGCAACACAAAATTTCAATCCTGAATTAAAGAAGTTATGAAAGGGATAGGTATGCAAAACCTATTAATTCTTGGAGCATATTGTTTGGACCATCTAAAAATATTATTTATTAAACCATTATAGGTAAGACGTTACCTGAACATGCAAGAACAGGCAAAAGAAAAAAAATTGTTTGCAAAATAAGTTGAAGTATTTATACCTAGCCATGGTTTTGATAAAGAAGGGAGTTTCTGTAAGACTGTTGTTTGACCAATATGCACATATAATTGGTTTATTGACAACGCAAATGTTAAGAGCAAGTCCTAAAATTTGCTTCATTTCATTTGAGGATGTATAATACCACGAGTGAATCCGTGAATTTGGCGAATATTTTTCACATCTCTAAGCTTATTTGCTAAGGATAACTTTTTGTTTCTGCTGCCATCAAAGCATAGTCATCATCATCAAGCAAAAGACTGAAAAGTTCACTCGGCGAAGCATCATTTGCAATGTTTATATTAACGTGAAGTTGACCCATGAACTCTGGAAGGTCATTTTGGCTATCCAGAACAAATATCTGCCAAAATATCCTCATTGTAGTCCAAACTTGGCAACTAAACTTCAGAAATTAATTTCTGATGTCAATTTCATCAAAATTAACATCATCAGAGCCCAGGAATTCAGCCCATGGGTCAAAATATCTCTGAAATACGGATTGTTGAAATCCAGATCGTCTTCCATTTTGATTGCGTAATTTTGTCACTAAAAAAACATGAAGGGGACATTTATTTTTATTTAGCCAATAAAAATTTTTTATTACTGTGACAGACTAAAAACAGCCTTTACCAGCTAAGGAATCACCATTTTATTTCTATTTTGGGAAAAACAGCGTGTGCTGTTTACCGGACGTTGTCATAGGGAGAGAACAGTCAAAAACGAGTATACTTGTTTTCTGCACTGGCAGAACCTAAATTGGAAACAAGAATACTCGTTCCCCGCATGTTAAGGGTAAAAAAAAATTGTACTAGTTTTTGTTTCATGGAACCTGAATGTATTTTTTAACAATTATTTTCAAAAATTTTACCAGACTATTTATTCATGATGATTTTTTCCCAGTTGTTTTATTTGATATTTTTGATAAGCAAACATGACAAAACACCACTTAAAAATAGTAATGGTGCATTACATGATACTCACCACGTTTCACAAAATATCTTAGTTTCAAGGGGCATAACTCCAGAACCCTTTGGACCTCTGAACCCATAATAAAACTTGTTCTGAGTTTTGTGGTAAACAA
>MJUU01063045.1:76251-105467 GCA_002080025.1 Modiolus philippinarum
AATTTTTTTCCAAATCTCACCAAAAGGGGAGGTGCACATCTTCAATGTGTCCAGAACAACTGTGCAAAGTTTCAAAAGTATCGGGTTAAAGGTGTCGGAGTTTCAGATTACACAAACTTGGTACCCCCAAAGCGTGACGGACGGACGGACGGACGGAGTCGAGCGGCTCCTAGACCTGCGGTCACCGTTGGTGACGCAGGTAAAAATAAAAAATCACCTCCCTCACTACATTTTTGGTGGTTTTTACAATGTAAAAAGCTGCCCCATCTATTTTTTTGCAAATAAAAAGATAAAAAAAATCACCTCCCTCCCTCATCATTTTAAATGAAAAATGGCCTGAGAACCAATTAATTAATTTTGTATGGCCTTAATACAGGTGATCACTAAGGCAGGTTTGGATGTACTATTTCCTTATGTGAAGTGGAGTGAAATAACTGATTTGAGGGAACTATAAACTTGATGATGTTGGAATAACCCGTATATGAGTGCTTTACAGTTCTGATAGCAAAAACAACAACCAATTCAGGATAGTTTAGATGCACATCTCCAAATATGGAAAACTGTACAAAATATGACAATAATGCTATTCACAAACATGCAAATATAGCCTTATGAATTTAACTAGTGAATGGATTCTTTTTGACAAACATGATGCAGTATAAAATTGTATTTTCAATGCAATTAGACTTATAAAGCAAGAGGCTCTTAAGAGCCTGTATCACTCACCTGGACCATGGCTGACATAATGTGATGAATGGCATTTCCAAAGAGTCCAGAGTTTTCACTATGTTCCCTGCTGATGCCACTTTGGATTGGATGCAGACATGCCAGATAAAAATTTTGAAGTGGCCACACAAGAACTTTTGGGATGAAGTTTGGTTCCAGTTGGATTATTTAGTGGTTTCATAGAACTTATTTTTTGAATGAAATTCAATGTTAAAACTTTTTTCATGCTTGTGGTCATCTTAAATGAGGTACCATACTGATTTGCGGGATACCTTTTTTGTAGGGGACCATCTAAGGAATATTGTGACCAAGTTTGGTTCTAATTGGACCAGAAGTTTCTGAGAAGATCTTTGTATGTTTTCCATGGTCCAATGTTAAAACTATGTTCCCTGCTGGCAGCCATCTTGGATGAGGTACAGACCTGCAGGATACCTTTTATGGAATGGTCTATCTAAGGACCATTGTGTCTAAGTTTGGTTATAACTGGACTGGAAGTTTCTGAGAAGATCTTTGAATGTCTTTTCCATATTGTCCAATGTTAAAAACAATGTTCCCTGCTGACGGCTATCTTGGATAAGGTACAGAGCTACCTGATACCTTTTTTGGAAGGGACCATCTAAGGACCATTGTGACTAAGTTTGGTTATAACTGGACAGGTCGTTTCTGAGAATATCTTGGAATGTCGTTTCCATATGGTCCAAAGTTAAAACTATGTTCCCTGCTGGCAGCCATCTTGGATGAGGTAGGAACCTTCCAGATACAATTTTTACCAAAAATAGGTGAAATAACAACATTCAATTTGCAGAAACATAACCCAGAGTCTACAGCTGCAATTCACAACCCCTCCTCCACAGGCCTCCTCCATGTTCTGGGAGAATGTTTTGCTTAATTTAATTATTTACATGATTTATATTGCTTTTTGAAATCTTCAGACATGTTTTGAATTCTAATTACATTTCAAATAACATTCATACTCCATTAAATGAAATGTATTGAATTTCTGTCTTTATAATTATACATACCAATGCTTTGTATAAATCTCTTAACTGATCAATTAACTTGAAAACTTCCACTGGGTCAATATTTTTAACATCAAGTAAATTTTGTATGTCTCCAATGGTCATATTTGCCAGTTTGCTTCCAAGAAGTCGTAATCCCTCATTAGATAATCCTTGTCCAACAACGAAAGTTTGTTTTGTCCTGCCTGGTATGTCTGACGTACTCCCTAACATCTGTTGTATTAAATTATCTAAAAGTATAATAAAAGCACGTTTTGTCAGGTTTTGATCAAAATATACTAAACATACAATCTAAGAAAATTCTTTAAGATGTAATCAGGTGAGGTTTCTGAATTTGGTAAATTATTTGGAACCCCTTTAGATTTTTCCTTTAGAACAGCACATATTTGTTTGTTCCATTACACCCATTCTTCTTTTCTTAAATGACTTGAAATCATTTCACAAAATTTGAAAGATTGTAGATTTTCCTTCCAGTTAAACTACCCCATTATTGTTTCAATGTATTTGAGAGGTGAATAGCAGGGAGAGCCTTTTCCTGCCAGTTTTTAATTGTTAAATATTTCGAAAATAAGGTCCATTTCCTATCAATATTTTTAGCTAAATGTTTTTTTCTTTTTGACCAATGGTCTCTTTATTTATAGCATCAATTCTTAATCGTAGATTTAATCAATTTCATCTTTCTACATCCTTAAGTACTTGTTATTTATGAAGGTAATTTTAAACCACACTTTTCTTGGGTAAAATTAGCTAGTTTTCAGTAATTGAATGGTATAATAGTGCATTTATATTTTAACCACAATACATGCTTGAACGTCTGCATGTGACCCAACTAATCTATTCTCAAAAACTTCAAAATGGTCACTGAACTGCATAACTGAAGTCAACATCAAAAGCCAAAAGGCTGACTCTAATGTACAAAAAAGACCATGCACATATCATTAGCTAGGGCTAATTTGAAAACATTAATCTGTGAAAATGGAATCAAGCCCATTTCCTCCTTGCAGCTAGAAAAAAAATTGTTGAAAGATGGGATCATCAAGGACAAGGCTGAGAAATCTGCTAACTTTTTGCCTTATTGTCCTGTAAATTCTACCAAACTTTTAATTTTTTTAATACAATGTATGTACCTAATCAGGTAGTTCTGAAATCAGCAAAACAGGCAAATATTGAGTACAACAGAAGTTTATATTTATAAATTGTTTTAGTTTGTACAATGTCAATAATCCCAAAGTATGTCACACGTTTTCACACGCTTTTTGGTATCTCATGTTATGTCATGACATGATTTTTCATTGTCAGAGGTTGGCAACTATGATTCCACCATCTACACACCTGGGGCAAAGTAGGTTCCCTGTTTAGTTTGGTTCCTAATATTGTGACAAATTCATGAGTTAAAAATAAAATATGAAACTGATTTGTTGCATTAGAATTGCAATAACAGTACATTATTTGAATACCCGAGGGCATCAATCTTGATTTGACGGTCAAAATATCCGTTTACAGGCTCCGCTTTGTGTGGCCTGTAAACTGCATTTTGACCGTCAAATCTACGATTGACGCTCTCGGGTATTCAAATAATGTACCACTTACAACCATTTACAATAATTGAGAAAACTGATCAATCACACAATTACAGTACGATAATTTTACCATGAAATAGAGAAAGGCCATATCACAAACCAACCTACCTTCTAAATATCTTGGATCTACCAGTTACAGTAATTGACTTGGATGCCAAATACAGTCAATGTTGTATTACATCTTTCATAACAGGAACAATTAAGTTTAAATAAAACTTAAAAAATCTTAAAATACAAGAGCTGTCGCTGAATGGCAGCCAAATATACCCCCGGCTCATTGAACCCTGAATCGATATGGTAAGTGCAAATTTAAGTTGGTGTGGACACAATACAGGTGTGGAAACAGTACAAGTGTGGACACAATACAGGTGTGGACACAGTACAAGTGTGAACACAATACAAGTATGGACACAATGATAATATCTTCAAGAAAGAACTTTTCACAAGGGTTCCAATGAAAATACAATGTCGAAATCAGACAAATATAAAATTCAATCTTTTTTTAGCCTATTTGACATTTTGCACAAAAATCATAAGCATTAGTGAAATTACATTACAGCACTTTGAAAAACTTATCAAGAGGTTTAAAATGAAAAAAGTGTGTCTCTCCAACAGTTTGATTTCACAATACCTATGCTTTAAATTATTTCTTTGAAAAAAAAGATCATTGCAGAAGAAATCACCGAAAGTCATAGTCAAATTATCTCCCCTTCCTGGTTTCGTACTATAATTACATTCCTTCATACACATCTCAATAAAGTGTTCTTCCTTTGTCTTAAGTTTCATCAAAATCCTTCAAGTGGTTTAAGAGGAGTTGTGCTTACGAGGTAACCCATACATAGGGAATCAACGAAAAGTCAAAGTCAAATTATTTCCCCTTCCTCGTTTCCGACAATAATTATATTCCTTCATGCACATCTACATATAGTGTTTTTCCTTTTTGTAAAGTTTCATCAAAATTCTTCGTGTGGTTTAAGAGGAGTTGCCCTTACAAGGTAACCCATACATAGGGAATCAATGAAAATTCAAAGTCGAATTATCTACCTTTCCTGGTTTTGGACAATAATTATATTCCTTCATGCACATGTCCATATAGTGTCCTTCCTTTTTGTAAAGTTTCATCGAAATCATTCATGTGGTTTAAGAGGAGTTGCGCTTACGAGGTAACCCACACATAGGGAATCAACGAAAATTCAAAGTCGAATTATCTCCCCTTCCTCGTTTCCAACAATAATTATATTCCTTCATGCACATCTCCATATAGTGTCATTCCTTTGTTTAAGTTTCATCAAAATCCTTCATGTGGTTTAAGAGGAGTTGCCCTTACGAGAAGTGTGGACAGACGAACGGACAGATGGATGGACAGACGGACTGACAGACCAACGGACAGACAGACAGACAGGGTGATTCCTATATACCCCCCAAACTTTGTTTGCGGGGGGTATAATTACTGGAAGTGAATTTTGAGGGCACTATATTCATTTTCAGGGTGAAATTCCATATTCAACCTAAGGGCAAACAACCTGATCTGACTTCCATATTTAACATGCAACAAGGTACTAACTAGGTAATAAAGAATCTTATAAACTGACCTCCAGTGACAGTTTCAGTATTATCTATGGCAGTCAATATTGGTATAGAAGCAGGATTATTCCACCCTAGTGCCATCATTGCAGACTTCAAACTTGTTTTTGTATCTGTATCTGGTATAACTGCTCCTTGAAGGTTCTGGTTTATTATGGCAAACTGAGAAAAGAACATATCAAAACTAAGTATCTAAATAAAACTAGAATGTGGGTCTATTAAACACTGCTACACCTGTCATGTCAAGCCAAGTCCCCTATTGAATGTCCCATGAATTTCTGAACTTAAATCTTGCATATAAATTTTTTAGTATTTTGTTTTGTGAAAGACAATTTAGTGTCAAATACAGTTTCATTTTAAAATATTAGGTCTGCTGATTGTAGAACATATAACAGAAAGATTTGTGTGCTAATTCTTATGGTTGCCATGATATTTGAATATCTTTTATGCTTCGATTTTACTTGCATTGAAGAGACATTGCTATATGGTGTGAGGTTCCTGACTGTGTTGAAGACAGTACGGTGACCCCTAGATGCTTTGTTTTGGGTCGTTTTAACCTGGATATGGGATGTTGTCTCCTTGACATTTACCCCATTTCCTTTCTTTTTCATATTAGTTGTCGAAATGGTCCTCTGCAGAAACAAAATTTATACTTTGGTATGTACTTATTGGCACTAGATTAACCATCTTAGTCCATATAGTTCAAAATCAAAATACTGGCAAACGGGAAGTGAAAGCCTGAAAAACTCATATTTCCCCGACATGGTACAATTAACCACTTCAAACTCCAAATCATTCACTTAAATTAAACCCATGAAACCTGATAAAATTTGGTTTACACTTCATATTTCATCAAACAAAAAGTGGTCAACTGACAAATTTAAAATCACTTTGACACTGCATGTCATCATTTCCAATCTCCAAATGATCGTTCACAAGTAGCAACGGATAAACAAAGTGAAAACTAGGGCACCTACTTCTCTATGCAGGGTCCTAATAAGGATTTTGTTGACAACATGAACAGAGCAGAAATGGCCAACCAGAAGTAAAATATTTCTGATTATTAAAAGAATCATATTGGATAATTCCAAAGTCAATGGTGGGAATAAGCTAAATAGTACCAGAAAATCATTCCCATATACAACTGATTGCTACAATGCATAAAATTCCAAACCAATAATGGTTTAAAACTTGACCACTGGATCATTTTAAGAAATTTTTATAATAGATAAAATAGGTGAAGAATGATAAATATATTAAACATACAGTAGTTGGCCATATTAAAGTTCCCAAAGCGAAATTTCCCTGTGCATTTCTTGTAAAAACGGTCACTGCTTAAAAAATTCTCTAGAGCTCATTTCTGGTCCGATTTTTATATTTTTTGTACTGTTAAAACGATCATCACAAATAGTTTCTCCTAGTGATTTAGAAATAATTTTATGTTCAAATGTTTTCTTATTATAATAATTTAGATACAGACTGAAATTTTGACATCACAAATTATAATAGAATATAAAGAAAATGTTTAGGTTTGAATTTTAAGTTGAGTTTAAATTGTAACTAGAGGCTCAGAGACTGAGCCTGTATCGCTCACCTGACAAAATGCTTCTATGCCATGCATGACCTAAATAATGTTAAGCACATTCCGTACTTGAACCCTGTAAAGTTTGGTTGAATTTGCTTCAGTGGTTTCAGAGAAGATGAACATGATGTTTTCCCATAGGTCTCATTATAATATTATGATTAGTATGTTTTGCACTGGTGGCCCTGTTTTTTGTCCGATTGGAATGAAATGAGTAAACTTTGTAAAGGACCTTTAGTACATAATTCCTGTAAAGTTTGGTTAAATTTGCTTCAGCAGTTTCAGAGGAGAAGATGAAAATGTGATTTTTCCCATAGGGTCCAATGTTAAACATAAGTTCCCTGCTGGCAGCCATGATTTTTGTCGGATCGAAACAAATGAGCAATCTTTGTTAAGGACATTCCATACATCATTCCTGTAAAGGTAGGTTGAATTTTCTTCAGCAGTTCCAGAGTAGAAGATGAAAATGTGATTTTCCCATAGGGTCCAATGTTAAACTATGTTCCGCACTGGCCGCCATGTTTTTTATCGGATTGGATAAAAATGAGCAATCTTTGTTTAGAACCTTTAGTACATCACTCCTGTAAAGTTTAGTTAAATTTCCTTCAGTGTTCTAGGAGTAGAAGATGAAAATGTGATTTTTCCCATAGGGTCCAATGATAAACCTAAGTTCTGCGCTGTAGGCAATGTTTTTTATCGGATCGGAACAAAATGAGCAATCTTTGTAAAGGACCTTCCATACATCATTCCTGTAAAGTTTGGTTGAATTTGCTTCAGTGGTTTCAGAGGCGACTAATGAAAATGTGATTTTCCCATAGGGTCCAATGTTAAACTATGTTCCGAGCTGGCCACCATGTTTTTTATCGGATCCAAACAAAATGAGCAATCTTTGTTGAGGACCTTTAGTATATCATTCCTATAAAGTTTGGTTGAATTTGCTTTAGTGGTTTCAGAGGAGAAGATGAAAATGTGATTTTTCTCATAGGGTCCAATGTTAAACCTAAGTTCCGCGCTGGCAGCTATGTTTTTCATCGGATCGGAACGAAATGAGCAATCTTTGTTCAGGACCTTCCATACATCATTCCTGTAAAGTTTGGTTGAATTTGCTTCAGTGGTTTCAGAGGAGAAGATGAAAATGTGAAAAGTTAACGGACAGACGACCTCTAGAACATCATTCATGTAAAGTTTGGTTCAATTTGCTTCAGTGGTTTCAGAGAAGAAGAGGAAAATGTGATTTTCCCATAGTTCCAATGTTAAACTATGTTCCGCGCTGGCCACCATGTTTTTTTATCGGATTGGATCAAAATGAGCAATCATTGTTTAGAACCATTAGTACATCACTCCTGTAAAGTTTGGTTGAATTTGCTTCAGTGTTTTCAGAGTAGAAGATGAAAATGTGATTTTTCCCATAGGGTCCAATGTTAAACCTAAGTTCCGTGCTGGCGGCCATGATTTTTGATCGGAAGGAAATGAGCAATCTTTGTTAAGGACCTTTAATACATCATTCCTGTAAAGTTTGGTTGAATTTTCTTCAGCAGTTCCAGAGTAGAAGATGAAAATGTGATTTTTCCCATAGGGTCCAATGTTAAACTATGTTACGTGCTTGCGGCCATGTTTTCATCAGATCCGAACAAAATAAGCAATCTTTGTTTAGGGCCTCTAGTACATCATTCCTGTACAGATTGGTCCAATTTGCTTCAGTGGTTTCAGAGTAGAAGATGAAAAGGTGATTTTCCCATAGGGCCCAATGTTAAACTATGTTCCGCGCTGGTGGCCATGTTTTTTATCGGATTGGATCAAAATGAGCAATCTTTGTTAAGAACCTTTAGTTCATCACTCCTGTAAATTTTGGTTAAATTGCTTCAGTGTTTTCAGAGTAGAATATGAAAATGTGATTTATCCCATAGGGTCCAATCTTAAACCTAAGTTCTGTGCTGGCGGCCATGTTTTTATCAGATCCGAACAAAATGAGCAATCTTTGTTAAGGACCTCTAGTACATCATTCCTGTAAAGTTTGGTTCAATTTGCTTCAGTGGTTTCAGAGTAGAAGAGGAAAATGTGACTTTCCCATAGGGTCCAATGTTAAACTAAGTTCCGTTCTGGCGGCCATGTTTTTTATCGGATCCGATCAAAATGAGCAATCTTTGTGAAGAACCTTCAGTACATCACTTCTGTTAAATTTGGTTAAATTTACTACAGTGTTTTCAGAGTAGAAGATGAAAATGTGATTTTTCCCATAGGGTCCAATGTTAAACCTAAGTTCCGCGCTGGCTGCCATGTTTTTTATCGGATCTGAACAAATGAGCAATCTTTGTAAACGGCCTTCCATATATCATTCCTGTAAAGTTTGGTTCAATTTGCTTCAGTGGTTTCAGAGTAGAAGAGGAAAATGTGATTTTCCCATAGGGTCCAATGTTAAACTATGTTCCGCGCTGGCAGTCAGGTTTTTTTATCGGATCGGAACGAAATGAGCAATCTTTGTAAAGGACCTTTAGTACATCATTTCTATAAAGTTTGGTTGAATTTGCTTCAGTGTTTTCAGAGTAGATAATGAAAATGTGATTTTTCCCATAGGGTCAAATGTTGAACTTAATTTCCACGCTGGCGGCCATGTTTTTTGTCGGATCGGAACAAAATGAGCAATCTTTGTAAAGGACCTTCTATACATCATTCCTGTAAAGTTTGGTTCAATTTGCTTCGGTGGTTTTAGAGGAGAAGATGAAAATGTGAAAAGTTTCACGGACGACGGACGCCAAGTGATGGCAATAGCTCACACTGACCCTTTGGGTCAGGTGAGCTAACAAAAAGAAAACTACAAAACATAAAATTATTTCTAAATTATCAGGAGAAACTATTTTTCGTGCTCTTTTTAGCAGTATAAAAATTATAAAAATCGGACAAGAAATAGAGGCTACATAATTTTTTAAACATCGACTGTTTTTACAAGAAATGCACTTGGAAATTTCAATTTGGGAACTTTAATATGGCCACTTACTGTACATTTGCTTTAAACATACATCTTAAGAACTATATTACCTCATAATTTTTCACATCTATGAAATATGTTTTAAATTCTTCTGTTGAGGCCTGTCTTTGGATCAAAAGTCTTATTCCTTCTTTAAGATTAGAAGGCAGAGGTCTGAAAAATAAAAAAAGCCTGCTTTGTTTCTATATGATACTATCTTTGTAGTGGTCATAGTAGTGACAGGTGGCCTAAATGAGATTGTATACAGTGGAACTCTCGAAAATCGGCCCCTCTAAATACCGGATCCCTCTATAAACCGAACGATATGTTTCGGTCCGGAATTTTTACCTATAGGTTAAAATTTCCTCTGAAAACAGCCCCTCTGAATTCTGAATTCCAGCCATATAGATCGGCCCCAAATGTATATTTTCTTCTAAAATTTTACTCTGAAAATCGGACAAATTTTTTCGTGGACAATAAAATCGACCAAATCTATTCAACAAGTCACATTTCTCTTGCCATCCTCATTGATCAATAACTGCATTTGAAAAGGTTACCCAAAATTTGGTTGAAATTTACAAGAATGCAGGAAAAATATACTGTAATAATTAACTCACAGCCTACAATGACCTACAGATCACATGTTACACTTCCCGTATAAGTATTCGGATCGAAAAGACCGGATTTCGGAACCTCTTTGTCCCAACAGAGGCCGGTTTTAGGAGGTTCCACTGTATCTTATAATAAAAGTTAATTACACTTCCTGTTCTTCTTTTCTGTATTTGTTATGTCTATATTGCCATGTTTCAATTCCTTTGATTTTAAAGACTTTCTTATCACAGCTTGATGATTTGGTAGACATCTTTATAATTATGATTTATTATTTTTGTCCCATCAAGCATTGATGAGGACTTACATTGTCATATGTGAACATACATGTACAATAATGAAATCACAACTGTCATTTTATAGTAAAACACATGATGTCATAATATGCATTGTGCAAAAAGACGTCAACAAAGCATGTGCCATTGCACACCATAGTTGCCAATCTCTGACTATGAAAAATCATGTCATGACATGTCTTGGTATCATGAATCCGGTACAAAAATATCATTTTCTCTTTGCACTCGTTTCTTTAATAGATGTAACAAACAAAGAAATTGAAACTGTTTGCCCGAAATCAGAGTTTTACAATTTACCTTACGCTCATGAAAAGTCCCAAGAATCACTGGAATCGATAGCGCTAATAACCAAAAACATTAACATCGAGTGTGGAAAAGTCCAGAGAATCATGAAAAACACAATATCCCTAATAACCAAAAATAGTAATGGTGCATCACATGATACCCCGCCACGTTTCACAAAATTTCTAAGTTAAAAGGGGTATAACTCCAGAACTATGTGTACCGCTGAACCCAAAATTATACTTGGCCTGTGTTTTGTGGTAAACAATTTACATAGTGAGTTTGAAGACTGACTATGTTATTTCATTCACAAGTTGCACACAATAGGTTCGCCATGATTACTAGATATCATATCATTATAAAAATAATCAGTGGTTTGTAGTTAATATACATACAAGTACCCATTGTTTTATAAATATTCTATTAATCAATACCCTCTGGTAAGCTTTGGGTAAAACATCAACAAAAATGATGGGCACCAATGTATATATCTTCAACAAACCATTTGCAGCCATGATAAAAATTTGGATCATTTACATCTGCTAATTATCCTTTCAAGCTTTAATAACAAACAAAAGTCAATAAAATTTGAAATGCAATCATTATATGATGGAATAATTTGATGGTTTTGCTAAAAAGAGTTTTAA
This sequence comes from Modiolus philippinarum, assembly GCA_002080025.1. Lineage (NCBI taxonomy): Eukaryota > Metazoa > Mollusca > Bivalvia > Mytilida > Modiolidae > Modiolus > Modiolus philippinarum. The sequence continues at coordinate 87,542 of MJUU01063045.1, forward strand.
ACTTCATTTAGATAGTTGTCTAATGATTTTATGTTTTGTGTAAAACAATTTATGAAATAATTAAAGGGTATAATTTATTATTTGTTAAAATAAAAGATTACCGTATATCGGGTTATTTTTGCGTCTGCTTTTGTTTGAGATGTTGGTGTAAAAATAGAAAGGGATTTATTCGCTGTGTTAATAGTTCGCGTTTAACTGTTTTATGTAATGCATTCGAATTGGAAGTGATATTTACGCAGAGGTTATATTCCTGCTTAATTGTCAACCGCGAACAAAGCGAAAATAAAACACACGCCAAAAATTCCCGATATACGGTATATAACAGTGTAACAATATACAAACTGTAAAACTGATCTTTTCCTTCTCCTTTTGCTTCCTGATGTAGCACATAATAATTCTGTACTATTTAACAGATCAAAAGTGTCACAAAAATTATGCCCTGCCAAATAGCAAACTTTCAAACTTGCAGAAACAGTGAGCTTTGTAGGGGACATAAATCCTGAATGAGTAGTGTAATTAAACTGAAATGTATCTCCTATATCTTCCACAACTTCCTTCCCTGTAAATAAAAGATAAAGAATCATTACAAAATTAATAGGAAGTAGAGGAGTGACACACATGAAAAGAGGAGACATGCTACAACTCATCAAACCTAAGATTCAGAGCAAATATCAAATCATTACTGCATAAACAAACTGAGAAATCATTGACATACATACAGTGCATTCCATGTGCATTTCTTGTAAAAAAAGTCCATGTTTAAAAAATTCTGTAGCATTTATTTCTTGTCCGATTTTTATAATTTTTATACTGCTTTCAAGAGTTCAAGCACCTGTTGCAAACCCTGATAATTATAAGGCTCACCTATTTCTACTGTTTTCTGCCATTGTTTTCTTTCAACACTGTACTGAACACTGTCACAGGACAAAAAATGAAATGTTGTGTTGATCATCCGTTGTCCAGAAATAAAATTCATTGGTAAACAACAGGTAATTCCTTGACAGTCTAATGTTGGTGAGCAAACTGATGTGTTGAATGGCAAAGTAATATTGCAAGCTATATAAAAACAACACTCATAATTTAGTTGAATTTTTAATTGTAAACTTCAAATTTAAAATATAAATGTAAAATTATATCTTGAATTATAGTTTGAAAAGAAATGTATTCAAGAAATGAATAACAATAAGCATCTAGTAAAGAAAGTTTATCCTTTTGGCATGCATAGCACATTTTGTAACTAAGTAAATATCTCATCAAACAGGAAGATTATGGTCTACTGGTCCAGTATCAATTATCCCCAATTTTACGTGCTTTGAGATCGCACATGAGTTTTGTTACACGGTTATGAACAGAGGTGACAACAATATCCTAAAAATACATTCCTTGAAGAAAATTTATTTAAATCTTTTAAAACAGTGATATCTGAGATAAAATCCCTAGGGAACCCCTTTAAAATAGATGTTGCTCTGTGGGGGAGAGCGAATTTGGCAATGATTAAAAATCATGCTACTTTCAGTTTGAAAATTGTATCGGCTGACCTTCCATACTTTATTCTCTTATAGATAATTCCTTTTTGGAATACTTCAGTGGATTTAAGCGTACATTTAACAATTTGATAAAAAGCTGATGCATATTTTGAAAGATGGCGATAACTGGTACACACATCGGCAAAATTTGTCGAGAAACCAACACTTTTTAAAATGACTATATTACTGCACATGTGCAATGAAACTGAAAATGAACACGATTGGTTAAGATATTACTTGGTAAATTTGTACAATACGACGTATTAAAAAATTAGTCCAAGTTTAAGAAGATCAAATGCAAAATCAGTGTGAAAATGGTGATAACTGGTACATGACCAGTATGAATTATGAGAATTAGATTATGGTTGGTATGATTGTCTAAAAACTGTCGAATGGAATTTTCTGATATTTTCATGACTTACACTTTATTAGAGCCCACAAAAAATAAAATAAAAACTGGGGGTCACCTGCCATATAAGCCTATAATGTCATGTAAAAATCAACTATTTTGTTAAAATCATAGGGAAAATCAGCGATTTTTGAAAAATTTTAACATCAAATGGAATTGTTTAAATCTGGTAAATTATTAGCTAATATACTTGCCCTCAATTAGAATGAAAAAAAAATAGTAATGGTGCATTTCAGTATACCTCACCACGTTTCACAAAATTTCTAAGTTAAAAGGGGCATAACTCCAGAACTATGTGTACCACTGAACCAAAAATTATTCTTAGCCTGTATTTTGTGGTAAACATTTACATACTAAGTTTGAAGACAGTATGTTATTTCATTCACAAATAATGAGTACAAAACCCAAAATTTGCAAAATTTCAAAGTTTCAAATATCAAGAACCCCTTAGACCTCTGAACCCAAAATCGAACTTGAGTTTTGTAGTAAACAACTTACATACAAAGTTTGAAGACCTTGTGTTATTTCTTTCACCAGTTATCAGTCAGAAACCCTAAAAATTCGCAAAATTTCAGTTTCAAAGGGCATATCTCCAGAACCCCTTAGACCTCTGAACCCAAAATCAAGCTTGACCCGAGTTTTGTGGTAAACAACTTACATACCAAGTTTGAAGACCTTGTATTATTTCTTTCACAAGTTATCAGTCAGAAACCCTAAAATTTGCAAAATTTCAAAGTTTCAAGGGGCATAACTCCAGAACCCCTTGGACCTCTGAACTTGACCTGAGTTTTGTGGTAGACAACTTGCATACCAAGTTTGAAGAACTTACATTATTTCGTTCACAAGTTATCAGTCAGAAACCTTTGGGAGACGGACAAACGGATGGACACATGACTGAGGGTATCACAAAATATCTTGCCACTTCGTGTGGCGGGGTATAAAAAATATGGGGTCACCATACTTATTTTTGAATAAATGGCCAAAACTGATTTTTTCCAATTATTTCTATAAGATTATCTCCCCTTAATAGCACAGGTGTATGCGAAAAATAGTTCAATATTCTGTATGGCTTTCCAATGAAAGTGGCATAATTGATCAAATCTAACTATTATAAGACATTCAAGTCTTTTTGCCATTATTCCCATAACGAATTCCATTTTTTGTCATATGTACAAGAATGATGCTAAGGTTTTAACCCCCATACTAACTTAAGTCAAAAATATATCCATATATATTATAGAGACAAAGATTTTCTTTAGTAAAACGTGAACACAGTAAATATTAGGAACAAGATTGCTATGCGTAGCTATGTCCCCCCCCCGCTGCAGTAAAGTCGATAAAGTCCCATAACTCATGTAAAATTTTGCGAATCAAAATGGCAGCAGGATATAATCAACTGCATTAGGTTGCTAACAGCCAAGCAAAATTTCAGCAAAATCCCTTAATTGGATTTTGAGGAGATGTGTCCACAAAGTCTTCCTATGATGTAGTATGATGTTGTAGTATGCATTAAGTCGATAAAGTCCCATAACTCCCATAAAATTTGTCCAATCAAAATGGCAGCATTAAATGATCAAGTACATATGGTGGCAAAACTTCAAACAAAATTTCAGCATAATCCGTTCCATGGTTTCCGAGGAGTTGCGCCCACAAAGTGTTCCTAAGCTGTAGCATGCATTAAGTTGATAAAGTCCCATAACTCCTGTTAAATTTGACGAATCAAAATGGCTATGCGATATGATCTTGTACATAAAGTGACTAACAATCCTGTAAAATTAGAATGAATTCGGACTAGCAGTTTCTGAGGAGTTGCGTCCACAAGATTTGACATTGTATAACAATGTCGAAATAATCAAAAGTCCCATAACTCCTACAAAATTTGAGAAATCAAAATGGCAATGCTATAAGAACTAGTACTAATGGTGACTAACAATCCTGTAAAATTTGAATGAATTCTGGCCAGCAGTTTCTGAGGAGTTTTGTCCACAAGATTTGCCATTGTGAAACAATGTGGAAATAATCAAAGTCCCATAACTCCCACAAAATTTGACGAATCAAAATGGCGATGCGATATGATCTAGTACTAATGGTGACTGACAATCATGTGAAATATGACGGAATTCTAGCCAGCGGTTTCTGAGGAGTTGCGTCCACAAGATTTGCCATTGTATAACAATGTCGAAATAATCAAAGTCTCATAACTCCAACAAAATTTGAGAAATCAAAATGGCAATGCCATCTAGTACCTAAGGTGACTAACAATTCTGTTAAATTTGAATGAATTCTGGCCAGCAGTTTCTGATGAGTTGCGTCCACAAGATTTGTTATTGTATAACAATGTCTGGCCAGCGGTTTCTGGAGAGTTGCGTCCACAAGATTTGCCATTGTAAAACAATGTGGAAATAATCAAAGTCCCAAAACTCCAACAAAATTTGATGAATCAAAATAGCGATGCGATATGATCTAGTACTAATGGTGACTAACAATCCTGTAAAATATGAATGAATTCTGGCCAGCGGTTTCTGAGGAGTTGCGTCCACAAGATTTGCCATTGTAAAACAATGTGGAAATAATCAAAGTCTAATAACTCCCGCAAAATTTGACGAATCAAAATGGTGATGTGATACGATCTAGTACTAATGGTCACTAACAATCCTGTAAAATTTGAATGAATTCTGACCAGTGGTTTCTGAGGAGTTGTGCCCATAAAAAACGTGAAACACAGACGCACACCATTACCATGTCCCTCCGTCACGTTGCGGCGGGGGAAAATAAAAGTTAATATTAGATTTCTGATGTCAATACTTACCATTGTCATCTCCAACTTTTACAGGGCATTCTGTTTGTTGCCATAGATCAAATGATACACCTAGAATGAAAATATGTCAATTTTTATCTGAGGATACACATGAGCGATTCTCAAGAATCTGTGAAACCTACCTATATACATAATTGCATCAATATTGAATACTTGTTGATAGTTGAAATACCCTTCACTGACTAAATAAAGTAAATTTGTTCATTCATTGATTATTTTTACATTGTGTTGCATCCTTTATTAACCCTGAATATCTCAAAAAGAAATTTGGCTTTCTTTGTCACCTTTACATTCAGGAACCTCAAAAATTTATTTGCCAACACTCTACAGCTATTCATGTTTTTTTTTTTGGTATTCTTCTTCAGTCAATGCAAACTATAAATGGCACCACAGTCCACGATACTGATGGTGCCAAAAAGAATTACAGGATGTACTACAGGATACAATCATGTCTCATTTTGACTATGTTTACAATTTTCAATGCTAAAAACCTTTTTTGTACCTTCCCAAGATGTACATCATAGTGCTTAAGATCATGCTGTAGCTATAATATAGAAAAAACAACACATTTTTCCTTTGTAATGAGTATACACCTATTTACTGGCTATGAGAACAATAAGCAAGTTTATGGTTTCCAGAGACACAACTATTTCCCGACGTGAAGCGGAACGAAATAGTTGGTGTCCAGTGAAACCATAAACTTGCTATTGTTTGAATAGCAAGTAAATAAGTGTTTTATTGTACCTAAATCAAACATTAAAGGTATCAATGTGAACTCGTCATCGGTACATAGTTCACCATCCTACTTAATGACCAGTAAATAGTTCATCAGCAGATTATAATATCTAATAACCACTTTTATACTGTAACACTGACCTTTAAAGGGCAGAAAGTCAGCAGTTGTATCACATTCTGAGTAGAGAAGATCTGAATCCTCCATTACAGTATACTCATACAGACATGAGGAATCATCTGCTTCAAAACATCCTTTTATTTCTACATCTAATGTAAATAATTTTTCTGATGGTATGTGATGAATAGAAAATCTAATGGAAAGAAGAGAAAAAATCAAATTTTAGAATATTTCAAATTTAAAACATACTGTAAGCTAAATTTTATGAAATTTTTGTGATAAAAGAAACAGTTTACTTTAATTTAAGTGTTGTTTAAACTGTATCAAGTATGAAGTGCTGGTTTTCAGTGCAATTGTACTTTACTATAAGGACATAATTAGGATATCCTTGCCAATAAAAGAGTTATTTTTATTTAGGGCTGTTCCAGAAAAGTTAGTCTGGGACCCTTTGAAGGCACTTTATATAAATTTCTGTAGGTGGTCATGTTTTCATCATCTTTTTGTATTGTAAATATGGGGAGTAATTCTATGGGTGGTGGGGTCAATAAAAAGTGCCTTCAAATACCCCCATGTCAATTTTTATGGAACAGCCCTTAGATATGTCGAATATAACTAGTGCGTATTACTTGTTTTACGAAAATTAACGTTTCAGATATGATATTTCACTATTCAATAATGTCTTCCATAAAATGACATCCACCAGACCTTACATACTTGTCAGAATAATGTTCCATTTCCTATCATAGTTTCAGATGAGATAATCAAAATAACTTTTTCACATTCAGGGTGCAAAGTTAAAGTATGGTTGAAACAAGCAATCTTTGTTAAGGATCCTTTATATATCATTCTCGTTCTACTGAACATAAAAGCAGACATATCAAAAACTGCCAAAATCAAGCAAAACTTCAGTTGGTCTATCAAATATTATCAGCCAACAGGACAGAATGTCAGGTAAAAACTGACATCGTCTATATGTTATGAAACTGTAGGTCCTGCAAATTTATTTTCAGTCTGGCAGCTTTTCCTTATTTGCTTGACAGAATTTCCTGTAAGGCCCTAAACTTTTTGATATGTCTGTAAAAACCATAAGTTTCAAAATACAATATTTCAATTTATACTTTATGAGGTTACAAACAACCATGCAGAAATATATACCCTTTCAATTTTATGAATACAGGATTATATGTTGATAGCATTATAAAAGAAACATCATATAAAGTACGCACAACGAAATTTGCCGCGGCTTAAATCGCTGTAGCTATTTTGTTTTAAATTAAACCCTTATAAAACATATATGTATCATTTTCTAATTTTTTGCCGCTACTCTTGGTATATTTACCAAAATAATCCAAGTTCAAATAAAAATATTTTCCATAGACCTTCATGTTAATTTCACTCAAATTTTTAAAGAAATTCGATGTGGGAGTGATTGATGAATGATTTACGCAAACCAACAAACCAATGAACAGACACCAAATAGATTGCCGAAGGATTACTTATTTGCATATAGAGTGCTTGTTTGTTGTTTACTCTGATGGCCAATGAACACACAGAATTTTGATTTGTTTACTTATTTACATAAAAATGTTTAGGTAAATCTGAGAATAAAGTTTGCAGAACCAATATCCTGTTACCATTTACTTTTATTAAAATAAATCTGTTTACAGGTTAAAACTTTTTGTTGACACTTAGTCAAGTAATTACATATTAAATTAATTTCTTGCTTCGCAATCGAGATTAACTCCCGACTCACATGTTTTGGTTAATCTATAGACCCCAGGGCACTATAACAATAAATACAGGTGTTCACTTAACCATGTATACTCCCTCTGTTTCCTACTCAAATTTTCTGTTAAAATAACATAGAAGGGTTAAGGAAAACTTTTTAACCCTTTGTTGTAAAATTATTATAATGCATGGACTGGGGCGGCAAAAAAATTAGTGTATGCCATTTCATCCTTTAGATATTTGGAGAAAAGTCGCGGCAAATTTTGTTGTGGCTACTTTAATTAAACAGAGAAAGCAGCCACAGCCTGCTAGGCTCACCTCGTTGCGCAACATTGTCACATGTTGCACATGTCAGTAAACAGGAATGGACTTTAATCATTCTTTTTAACAGATTCAGTCATGCATAAATTGTAGTTAACAGTCTGCATCCGAAGCATTCATTGTTGTTGTCATCCCAAATTTCATCATACATACTGATATGGTTGCTAAGGGCCATGTCAGTAAGCGGGAATGAACTTTAACCATTCTACCTAACCAAGTCACTCATGTGTAAAATGTAGGTCAGAGACAGCATCCGAAGCATGCATTGTTGTTGTCATCCCAAAATACATCATAGATACCAATATGGTTGATGTGGGCCATGTCATTAAGCAGGAATGGACTTTAACCATTCTACCTAACCAAGTCGCTCATGCGTAAAATGTAGGTAAGAGACAGCAAGGGGTATATATATATATATATTTATATAAATATTTGCTCAATACAGTAGTGTGTTCTATTTCATTTACAACCATGAGAACATATTACTTACATCAATTGTAACACTCCATGTATCTTAACTTGTTCTGTTTTACCTGAAATAGAAATTGAATAATATGTATAAGCAACTGTCTTTCACACTAAGAGAGGAAAGAAAAAATCCTCAAAATGACATATTATAAAGAATATTTGTCATGGGACACAGATGCCCCCGCCATACAGATATATCGGAAAACAGGAAGTAGATGAACGGCAGACTTGAAAAGAGGGGACACGGTACAACTCACCATACAAAAGCTTCAGACCAAATATCAAATCATTCCTGCATATACAAGCTGAGAAATCTTTGACGAAAATTATGGACGTACGTACAGACGTACGGATGTACAAGGGTAAAACTTAATGCCCCCGTTGCCTAACGTCGTCGCATAAATATCTGTTTTGTTTAAGCATATGAGAGTAAAATGTTTTAGCATAATGAAAAATAAAAATTTATTATGTCTAAGTAGCACTCAAGTGATGTCACATGTTTGAAAAGTTGTTTTTAATCTTGATTATTTCTGAATTCGTAGCTGTGATTAACTTGATCAAATATCAAAACTTGATTTTTTGTGAAAATTACAGTCCAGAAAGGTCCTTACTGTACCTAACTCATTTTGAGAATGAATTATACATGTTTATTATGAAAATATTAAGGATAGCATAATGAGAGGCATTTATGGTTAACTCAATAAGGCCAGCAAATAAATTTAATTTTCATAAAATTTTGCAAAACTCAAGAGAACATACATTCAAAGTTTATAATACCTACCCCATTTATAATTCAGCAGGTCAACCTCATAATGTAGCTCCTCTAAATCTACTTCCAGGAGATAGTCACATGACCTTAGCTTTACTGATGTGTATATGTATCTGTTGATAATTCCTATTCTGGAACAACATGTAAATCTGTCACATGTGCTGGGAATGTGGCACACAATACTTTGATTCAGTGCTGGTAAAGATGTAATATTTGAACATTCTGAAACAATATAGATCATTACTTAAGAAATCATTTGACATCTGTACTTTAAAAACATACCTTAAATACTAAAAAAAAAAAAAAATTAAAAAAATAAAATAAAATAAAAAATATTTGAAATTTTTTTTGTAATGTTCTTTTAAACTGCAAAATTGATATACAGTCCTACTTTAATGGCTCGAACACCAAAGGGACTGCTAAAAACATTTTGAACACATACCTGCCAACCCTCCCGTTTTGTGCGTGAGACTCCCGCACAAACGACGAAATTCCGGAAATCTCCCGCTTTCGCGTCCGATCCCGCGCGGGAGTTAGAATCTCCCGCATTCGGATATTTTAACCCGCAATGACCCGCATTCGTATCTCTCGGGACTTTTCACTAATCTCAATAAGACGTAAACAAACAAAGAACGATTTGAAGACTTTGGTGAATTACTTTTCATGATCTATTTATAAGTAATCGAAAATCATTTCTGTCATGTCAACTCCAACAAGAAAGAGGTCCTTGTCTGGCCCAGCGGGCAGTGTGAAAAAAAAAGAAATATAGCTGCAAGTTCCAATCAGACTGGACGAAAGATTTCCAATTTTTACGAGCGAGTCCACTTGGCAATGAATCTGCACTGTGCACATTATGCTCCATCAATTTTTCGGTTGCATCTGGCGGTCTTTACGACGTCAAAAGGTATGTTAAGTGTGAGACACACAATAAGGCAGTGGAGGCTAAAAAAACTACAAAGTCAATGTAAATAAAATTCAAACTGAACATAGGTCAGACTTGGCAAATGACACTATATGCCCACTTCTCTGTGCCAAACAAAACCAAAATATGGAGTGTCATGAGTATTGTCCAGACTCAGATGTACTGAAAAGGGCAAAATCAGCTTGTGTGGAATATAACAATGAACTGAAGAAATAAAGTATATTTATCATTAGTTCTTATTGGTGTTTGTAGATGTATACAGTGCACATGTCATATATTTGGGCTGAAAGTGTCGTTCGCGCAAAATCTCCCCCTCATCTGTTAGAGCTGAGGGGGAGATCTCCCTCATTGAAGGTTTCAGAGGTTGGCAGGTATGTGAACAATAGTGGTGATCTAAGTCTGAACTTAGTTTCAACTTGAACCAAGGGACCAGAAGAAGGGTTTGAGACATCGATGATTTTCATCCTATTGCTTTTTTGAGCCTTAGAAGTTCAACTGTAGTTTGTCATATTCTTATATCGTCTTGGTGATAAATACATTTACTTTACAAATACTTTAAAAAATTACTGGTCGTGTAAGTCATCCCCAAATTTTACATGGCTCCTGTTTCCACATCTCTTTTTCCTCCCTAAAATGATACAACCTATCATTTACAGGCTTGAGACCAAATATCAAATCATTCTCACTGATACAAGCAAAGAAATTTATGATAACAATGTGATTTATAGCTCAAAGAGAAAGCAGTCAAACAACAAATCTGACAAAAGCTTACACGATACAACTTACCATTTCCAAGATTCACACCAAATTAAAAATCTTTACCACAGATGCAAACCAAGAAATCTTTCACAGATAAATTAGCTGAAGGACAGAAAGACAAATTGAAAACATCTTGGTGTGGGGCTGAAATATGGCTTACAACAAGTGTATCTACAATTCCATTAATATTTACCATTATTCCAGCCATCTTGTGAATCATTGTATGGGATCATACTAAAGTCACACAAATTTGAATATCCAAGATAATCAGTGAGTCCTAACTCAGACATCAGTTCATTAGATGTTACATCTGTCATGTTCTCCAGGTCTATTCCTCTGTCAGCCAACCAGCTTGTCAGGGAAAAATCTGTAAATATATAGTGTTTTTAATATTAAATGTGCATATGTGGTGCTTTTTACCCACAAAAATACTTTTGATTGATTTTTGGTTACTGCTTTTACATGTTTTGATAAAAATTTTGAGTCAGATTGTATGGTATTGGTTTGTTCATCACATTTTCACATTTTTGTCAACTTTCTGTCCATCAAGGTAGCATTATATAGTATCCATTATTGTAGCCTGGTAGGTTACCTTTCATTTTTGGACGTGTTTGTTTCAGGGTTATTGTTTTCTCATTTTTACAAAATCTTATTCAACTCCATACATCCACAAGATATTTTATATAAAGCTTACAGTGAAGGTTGATGGGTATCTATGGAAGACAAATCATGAAAGGTGTTATAAAATAGAAACTAGAATAACTGTGAGCAAAGCTTACAAAAACATACCCCCCGCTCCCCCATTTGATTCCAGATGTAAAAAATTCACAAAAAAAAAAATTCAAGTAAACTCAAATTTTTAAATAGCTGGTGCACAATGGCAATATGTAATGAACATTCTGTGAAAGTTTCATTGAATTCCACCAAGTGGTCTAGGAGTAGTTGTCGCCACAAAGTATGTACCCTATGGCGGACGAACGAACGAACGAACGGACGGAAGGACGGACGGACAGACACCATGATCACTATATACCGCCCGCTAAAGCGGGGGGTATAATAAAGCACTCTGATTAATTTATTAAGCCTTTGTGTGTCTTGTCTTTTTCCAGTTAGTTTACTTTATGTCTATAGGAGTCTAGGATGATGTTTATTTCACTGAACTTGATTACTCTATATTCAGGGGCCGACTCCGACCTGCCGTTGGGTGTCGGGTTTCCTCACCGTTCATTGAACCCGCAATCTGTGAAAAAGTTATAATACATTTACTGTTATTGCAACATTCCAAGTTGTTTAAAACCAATAACTTGAATTAAGCTACCCTTTACAGACTCATTAAAATTAATTTTATGCCAGTCAAAATCTCAGTAAAGTGCATGTACTTTTCTTTCATATAATTTCCTTGTTTGTCTCATAGGTTTCAATGCCACTTAAAGTGGCGGAAGAAGACAAAGTATTATACAAGAACCAACAGCCTTAGGAAGGTAACTGAATAAGTACAATTGCATGTCCAGTGCACCCATTTTTGTGGTTAACATTCTTTTGTGATTAACAAAGTAAACACAAATGATATCACCTGTACAATTTCCAAGATCACCTAAGTGGTCACTTTCCAAGACTTATAGACCATATAAAATTTATAGATGAAGTAATTTGAGGTATAAATAATGATAAATTTCATACTACTGTCAAGGAAACCAGCACTGATATCACATTTACTGCGAGCCACAGATGTATTGTTCAGTAGAACAATGTTCAAGTCACAGGCATCACTATCTGGCTCAAAACAAACAGCCATTTCCACTGAAATCTTATAATCTGAAATATCTTTTTCAATCGTGTATCTGAAAATAGAAAATCATATTTCATTTAAATATCAGACTAGAGATACTGCAGCAAATATAAGTGACAACAAAAGTCAGAAGCATATTAGAGGGAGAACCACTAAACAATACCCTGCACCTCATTTTTTAAAGGGCAAAAAGTTTAATCATCTCCCCTTTCAAAATTTTGGGCAGCAACCAAATTATTTCATGCACATCTTCAACCTACAAAAGCATAATTTCATCTAAGTCAAACTATTAAGAGGACATAGGCTGACAAGATATATGGAGAGGCTGGGTGATTCCTATCTACCCTACCTCCAAATTATATTACAATAAAATCGTGCTATAAAATATAGTTCCTTGAAAAAAATACCATCTATATTGTTTTTACACTGATTTTAAATAATGCATTGGATTTCTACATTATCCTTCAGAAGATTTAAGTGATTAATTTAAGATTTTACCAAATTTTACATTCTACCATTTTAACTATCCACTTTCTAGATTGTCAATCCATTCCAAATCTTCCTTTTCATTTTTATAAACAAGTCATCAGTACTAACCTTATTTGAACAATTCCATTTAGAGTAAACTTGGTTTCTTCATCTGAAATACAGGATTATATTCAATATAAATTTTACAATTGACCAGTTGCCAATTAGACTCAAGTTACCTTATTTGACCTTGCGTTTTGCAAACTTATCCAATGGGAAGCAACTCTTGACCAGAAACACAAGAGAGATTTCCAAAGTAAAATAAACTGCTGTGCCAAGAGTGCATGATACACCCGTCCACTGTCAACTTTATGGCATTGTCGGACCACAACAAAATTTTGATGGGAAAAAAATCAAACAGAATATGTGAAATACCAAGATTTAACCATTCAACAAATATCAAATTAATAGGTAAAAAAATGAATTAAAAAAAAATATTAAGGGGATACAATACAGTAAAGATCCTGAACTGATTTTTTCGTGACATTTTGAAATTAAGTCAATATGAACATGCTCTTTCCAAATCTGTAAAAAAAAATAACTTCATGATTTCATTTTCGAGAAAACTGCGATTCAAAATTGCCCATTTTCCAAAATATTTTGTAAAAATTGTATTTTTACAGCAATAAGTAAAATTTCATAACTTTTAAACTATTAGAGCTAATTGCTCCCAGTTTTTTGCTACAGTTTCGTGAGATGTTTCTGAAGAAGGTAAGTATACATTTTAAAACAAAATTTCATCATTTGTGGTTCAAAATTGACATTTATGTAAATATTTATAGAATAAATGTTCATTTTTCGTAGGAAAAATTTCACATAGAAAAAATTGTGAACTGATTTTTTTCTTCATAATTCGCAGAGAATTCCGTCAAACATCACTCTTCTAAAATTTGCTTTGAAAAATGGGGGTCCATGTGCTTATTTTAAAGCTACAGAGAGAAAACTGGCATTTTTGGTCACTACAAATGAGTATTCCCTGTTTTGGTGCGAAATGACTTACATTATATTGCGCAAGGAACTAGAACATTCATAAAGATCAGTCAAATACCTACTAAACCCTTCTAGTAACTGTGTTGACTGGAAAAATGATTATTTCCCTACTGCTGCTGTTCAAGTATAAAGATATAAAAACAGTGACTGAGTCCCTGGTTCACCTATCGAACTTTAATGAGAAAAAAAAAATCAAAATTCATTGTATGTGGTGTTGGTTTAATTTACGGGGGTGGGTAGGTTGTGTTTTGATCCTGACTTCTCAGTAAAAAAAGAAGTACGATTCCCTTAGTCATCTCGAAAAATGAAATTGAGTGAATCCCGTTCCTGATAAGTGTTTTTCCAAATTCGCGGTGAAATAGATGTCCTCCCCTGCTGTCCCGAAAAAGATCATACCGACCCTCATTTAAAGTTAATAGCGTTTGGTAGGACAATTAACATGATAATGCCTCTTCAATATCATACTCTTGCCTATCATTTTTTGATAATACATTATCTGTTAGTTATATTCTGTGGCATTCCACTAGTGGTAGACTTGTCTTTTTCTATAAGTAAGTAAGAAAACAAATCGATATGCAATTTTTAGAAACTAATTAATGGTATATTTTCAAGGGAGAAATTTTGCATTGGTTATAGAAATGTGTATGGAAAGTTGATTCTATTAAAAGACCCCCCCCCCCCCCCACAAAAAAAAAAACAAAAAAAACCAACAATAAAAATACACCAGAAAAGCCACGAGATGACCCGTGAAATTTCAAAGGATTTTTCACGGACTGGTAATTTGCCTCATAAATACAGCAAATTGATAAAATTCTATAGTGCATTTCTTTAATTGTTGTTGGGAAAAATATATTGAGATTCTACAGCAAACGATGCCAAAAGGGGGTCTTTGAAATCAGGTTTCAGTTTGAGAAGCATGTCAAATCTTGGGCCGCCATGTCTCTTATTGCGCTATAAGCAATTCGATTTCATCATAGATTTATTATACATACTGTCCGCCGGTGAATTCCCGTAGTCCGGTATTTATGACGTCGGGCTCTAATCTGTGACGTCGCGAAAACAACATTCAAGATCTGGCAACGTTATTATCTGCCCTTGGTACTGTATCCTATCCCCTTAAGTCCAAGGACCATAACTGTCCACAAAAATCATTAAACAGGAACCAAATTTAAACTTAATCCATAATTTATAAACATACAATCATAAACTATATATCAAATCAACATATTCACACATTGTAAAGAAAGGCGGAGAAACTGATGTTTTTCAAAAATTTACAAAGTCCAAGGGTCATAACCTTATTCAAAATCAACCAACCACGACCAAATTCGAACTTGATCTGTATCTCACCTAGATATACTCATATACCAAATATCAAATCAATATGTCAAGCGATTACAGAAAAAAAAAACTCTGGAAACCTATATTTTTCAAAATTTCACTAAGTCCAAGGGCCGTAACTCTGTACAAAATCAACCGACTGGAACCAAATTTGAAGCAGATCTGTATCTCTCCTAGATACAGTCATATACCAAATATGAAATCAATATGTCAAGCGGTTACAGAAAAAATCTCTGGAAACCTATATTTTTCAAAATTTCACTAAGTCCAAGGGCCATAACTCTGTACAAAATCAACCGACCGGAACCAAATTCGATTTTGATCTGTATCTCACCTAGATATAGTCATATACTAAATATGAAATCAATATGTAAAGAGGTTACAGAAAAAATCTCCGGAAACCAAAAGGTTAATGGAAGGACGGACAGACGAACGGACATACGGAGGGTATACCATAATACGTCCGTCTTTTGACTGGCGTATAAAAACCAAAATGTAAAAGTTATTTTCTCTTGACCTGTAAGGTTTCCAAACTTTATCTTTGGTGAATTTTATCAGAAAAATATGACCTTTTATTTATCTGTTTGTTTTGTTTTATATCTCAACAGATTATATATGCCAGGGTGCTGATTTATAAAGGGTTTCTTCAATACATGTGACAACTTGTCGGGTGTCACCTGATCTTGATTGAGTGAAAATTTTAAAGTACAGAGTCGAAAGTTGGTTATTGGCAAATCATCTATTATCAACTGCAACATCATAATGAACTTCAACATTAAACGCCTCATGTGAGGTGTATATTTTTTTATACTATTTCATGTATTAAAATCCATTATATATGTAATTATGAAGTTGTTGGTGCTGAACACAATTTGGGAAGAAAATGAAAGTTTGATCTTGGGACTTACTATGGTATCATTACATGTAATGTTGGAAGTACTGACAAAAATTATAGTAGAAAATTTTTGATACTATATTTACCTTCCTTTAATAAGGTTAAAATGTTCAATAGCGTGCCTTTTAACATACAGGCAAGTTATTAATATTACTGTGCACAACAAAAATAACATATAATATTTTTATTTATGATCAGTGTACAAATTCTTACCATAAAGAACTTCTGATAACTTTACATGACTTTGGAGATTGTCAATCTGTAGTTTAAGGGAGTTGCTGCAGTCATCCAGATGGAACATAATTTCAACGGACTTATCAAAATAGGGAACATGGACACAACATTTCATCAGCATACAATCAGTAGATATACTACATCCAACATTGTAGGTTGTGTTTTCCGGTACCACTCTGATATTTGTTATAGTACATTCTGTGCCAAAAAAAAAAATTAAGTTGATGAAAAGCATTGGAGCAATTCAAATGAATTATAAATGTTCTAACAAACATTCAGTGATTATTGCACGCAACTTTTGCGATGTTAAGTGTTTCCTCCAAAAAATTTACAATACCATAAGTTGTATTTGTGATCGTTAATGACATTTACAAAAGGACATGTAAGTATTGTTGCAAATACACGACAGGCAGTCAGTCAGAAATTTCTGTAGCTTTATTGATTGTAAGTAAAAATTCTGGGGAAGGCTGAAAAAATAGAAGTACATGTATTTGCAAATTATCCCTAAAATTTAAAATCCTTTTCAAATAATGATGGTAAAGGGCTTTAATAAACAGCGGTGCCAAGTCCCATGATACGCCCATTGTCACCCCTTTAAAACTTTAAGTAATTTGGGTAAGGGGTCCTCAATTTAGAAGCACCTATAACTGCCTAATTAAGCTTTATATCTCTTTAAGAAATCAATCTGCAAAGTTTTAAGTGAGTGAATCAAAGTACTTATCAGATAGAGTGTGACATGTAAAAAATTGCCTTAAATATAACGAGGGAAAGTCCTACAACTCTTGCAAGAAAAAAAGTATATAAATCGTGAGGCCATTACAACTAATACCTCTACAAAGTTTGAAAAGAATTGGCCAAAAAGTTGTAAAGTAAGACTGTGACATGTAAAATAAAGGGCTACGCCGAGCGCAGCATGATACGACCGCAGCATGTCGTCCACTGAAATTTGAAAAAGTGTAATTTAAAGTGAGTATGGACATAGGAAAGAGCTTGACACAATAATTAGATGGACGCAATAAGGAGATTGACCAAGTAATTAGCTGGACACAAACTAGGGAAAATAAAAATTAGCCCTTATGACTCCTTATGATTCCTCTTTGACCCTCTATAGCTCAGAAACGGTAAGAGCTACGCCAAATCCATTGACATGATGTGGAAAGCTTACATCAAGAGGAATCAAAAGAAAAAAATCCCATCGAAATGCGATGAAAAATAAAAATTTAAGGTAATCTGTAAATTTACGATTTTGGCCCCCTTCNTGTACATTGTTGAAAATGTCCAAAAAATCTGATCAATTCCTAAGTCCCTAACCCTAACCCAAAAAATAGGAAAAAATTTCTGAAATAATTCCATAAAGTCAGGTGCACATCTTCAATATATATAGAAACATTCTGTAAAGTTTCAAAGATCTGGGTTGAAAACTGTAGGAGTTGATTTCACAAAATAGGTACCTTCTGTTGAAAACACCGATAAAAAAGTCTAAGTTCCAAAGTTCGGAAAAATAAGGAAAAAATTTCAGAAATAATTCCATAAAGGCAGGTGCACATCTTCAATATATATAGAAACATTCTGTAAA
>MJUU01063045.1:112453-123992 GCA_002080025.1 Modiolus philippinarum
AGGTTATCTGTAAATTTATGATTTTGGCCCCCTTTGGCCCCTCATAGCTGGGTAAGGAAACAAGTTACCAAAAATCTAATAGTAGAGCGCTATGTAAATTTTTCATAAGGAATCCTTTGAAAAAAATTGCATCAAAATCGGACTAAAAATAAAAAAATTAAATTTTTGAAATTCGCCCCTTTTGGGCCCCATTTATCTCGTGAACGGTACATGCCACGTGAAATCCGTTGGCATACTCCAGATTGGAAATTTTCTAAGGAGTTTCCTGAAAGAAACCCCATCAAAATCCAACAAATAGTAAAGATTCTACAGTCAAATATGTGTAAACACCTAATTTAACCCCTTTTGGCCCCTTTTTTAAAACGGGTGGGGCCACAATGACCAAAACTTACCCAAGCATTCCATTTGTGCCAAGGAACATTGTGTAAAAATTTCACAAGGATTGATCATCTGGAACTTAAGTTATTGGCCAAAAACAAAAGTGTCTACAGACGACGACGACAACGACAACGACGACGACGACAGCACCATACCATTATACGACCGCAAAAATTTTTGCGGTCGTATAAAAACTGCAATTTACCCCTAGGTTCTATTTTTAGCACCAGCGGCCATGTTTTTCATCAGATCATAATAAAATGAGGATCGTTTGTACAGGACATGTCAAAGATGATTACTATAAAGTTTCAAACCAATCCCTCCAGTAGTTTCAGAGGAGAAGATTTTTGAAAGTGAGCTATTGACGGACAGACAGACGGACGACGGACGCAAAGTGATGGCAAAAGCTCACCCTGGCATAGCCAGGTGAGCTAAAAATTCCATTGAAATCTGATGAAAAATAAAGATTTGACATATTTAGAAAATTGCAATCTTGGCCCCTTTGTAGCTCAGAAATGGTAAGAGCTACGCCAAATCTGTCGGCATACTCTTGAAAGCTTAGATCAAGAGGAATCCAAAGAAAAACATCCCATCCAAATCTGATGAAAAATAAAGATTTAACATATCTAAAAAAAAATTGCAATTTTGGCACCTTTGACCCTTTGTAGCTCGGAAACAGTAAGAGCTACACCAAATTGGTTGGCATACTACTGAAAGTTGAGATCAAGGGGAATCCAAAGAAAAATTCCCATCAAAATCCAATGAAAAATAAAGATTTGACATATTTAAAAAGAAATTGCAATTTTGGCCCCTTTGACCCTTTGTAGCTCGGAAACGGTAAGAGCTACACCAAATCGGTTGGCATACTACTGAAAACTTAGATCAAGAGGAATTCAAAGAAAAAAAAATCCCATCGAAATCCGGTGAAAAATAAAGATTTGACATATTTAGAAAAATTGCAATTTTGGCCCCTTCGACCCCTTGTAGCTCGGAAATGGTAAGAGCTACACAAAATCCGTTATACTCTATTGAAAGCTTAGATCAAGAGGAATCCAATGAAAAAAATCCCATCAAAATCCAATGAAAATAAAAATTCTGCATAATCTGCAAATTCGCAATTTTGGCCCCGTTCGGGCCACTCATAGCTGGGAAAAGAAACAAGTTCACAAAAATCTAATAGCTGAGCGGCAAATTAATTTTTCGCAGGGAATCCATTGAAAAAAACTGCATCAAAATCAGACTTAAAAAAAAAAAAATTTTTTTGAGATTTGCCCCTGTTGGGTCCCATTTATCTCGTGAGCGGTACATGCTACGTGAGATCCATTGGCATACTCCAGATTGGAAATTTCCTCAGGAGCACACTGAAACAAACCCAATCAAAATCCAATAAATAATAAAGATTTTACAGTCAAATATGTGAAAACACTGGATTTCACCCCTGTTTGGCCCCTTTTTCTAAAACAGGCGGGGCCACCAACTCAAAATTAAAACCTCTGTTTACGAGTGTGCAAAGATAAATCATACTAAAATTTCATAATGATCTGTCCACTTGAAGCAAAGTTATGCTGTCTACAGACGCCGAAGACGCCAACACTATACCATTATACAAAAATTTTCCAAAAAAAAATCATCACTAGAAAAATATTGAAAATTGATAGAATATGAAAACAAAGAAGTGTTTTTGATACTGTAAACCAACTTGTTTTTGAGGCTACTTTATTTCGCATTTTGTCCCTTCTGGTGAAGTTCGAGGAGATTAATTTTCACGATTTTCTACTTCTGTTAATGCTTTTATATAAAGATATGAACTATTCATGACAATTTATTTTCAGGATATTTTCATGCACGCGAAAGTCGCAAAAATAAATCGCTCGCAAAAATAAGTTGGTGTACAGTATATCTAAAATGTCCCATGCAGGCATGTCTCTGTAAGATTGTAATGATGCCTCTGCAGATTGAGGTACAGATTAGGATATAGACAGGCTGATTATCAGACTGTCAACATTGGGTGCATTAAAAGCCAATTTACCCCAGCTGTAGCTGATAAGTGAGATGTTCTGTATTAATCTTTCAAGTTGAATACTGATTTCTCTGTTACAATGGTCCAAAGACAGAGTGACTGTAATGGTCTTCCCAATCTCTTCAACATCAATACAACAGTAAACTGCTGTACATGAAGAATCCATGCTGCAACTTATATGTGAACCCAATTTTGGCAATTTATATTCAGCACAATCTGAAAAAGAAAGACACCTATTACTATTCATACCAGTTCTTCTCAATATAATTAGAGCTGGGTACCACAGAAAATGAAATACCTAGGTATAACATAGTATTTAGTCTAAAATCTCAGAATGTGTTAACTTCTGACATCCATACTATCAAAAACCTAGTGCATAGCTCATTTCTTTGGTTATTGATTATATTCTTAATGCTTTGCATGAGTGGAGAAAATATTAAAATGTTGTATCAACATGCTTGTCACATGGGTAGAAATAAATTGATATAGATGTTCTATACAATAATAAACTAACAATGAGCACATAATGGAAGTTTATTAAATTGTTTTTTAGTGTAGCTCTATTGGTCCAAAGTTTTTAGTTTTACTGAGAAACTGTTCTTGATATTGTGACCATAAATTTGACCTTTGAACAATATTGAAAATAAAATTTTACTTCTATTCTGGTTTGCACATTGTTTTATAATTGATTGAACATCCTTTTAAGTCTACTCAGCAATATTTCAGCTATATCAAGACAAGAACAAGTTTGTTAATCACGTTGAAGTATGGAAAAAGCCACTGGGCAGGAAATTCTTACTGATGCTGGAAAAGCAGGGTGAAAAGAGGCAGAGAATTTAGCCTAGAAGTCGATCTACTACTGACCACTGAAAAAAAGCTTGAAGCAAGGTTTCTTGCTGGAAGCGTGGCTTTTCTGGACCTGAGTTAATATCCCATGTAAAAAATGGGTTGTGTATCTGTGCAACCACAAACATCCAGAATTATAGAGGCTGTACACTGAAGCCTGTGATATTGGGTCCTATATCTATATCCCAGGAATCCCTTGGGTCAGCCCCATTTAGGAAGGGTCATACCCTGCAAGTCAAGGGATACCAGGTCCTATTTCTATAACACTGGGTTCCCTCTAAAGGTTGAAGCTGTGCAAAATTTATTTGTTGACAGAGTTCACGCAGAAAGAATAACTTACTTGAATTCCATCCATCTACTGAAGGAGAATAAGGACTATAAGACCGGTTACAGCTTTCAGACAGCAGATAGTACGATAATCCTATATCTTCCAGTAATTCTGATACAGATGTGGTCGGTAACTTTTCTGTTGCAGATAAACCGGATGCATTCTTCCATTTTTCTAGAGAAAAATCTGAAAAAAAATTTAATGTTCATATTTTCTATATAAAACTTTATGCAATTTTACTAAAGACAGATAAACCCTTTCAATCAATGACATTTTGTAATAAATCACCACATCTGAAAACCCCATTCTGTTATACTAAAATTTGCAACCAAATCTTTGGGTCACTGTGCTTGATATTTTTAGAATTAAAGTTTCTGCAGGGTATTAAATTCTTATCATAGAATTTTTATGAAATTTTCTTTAAAAATATATCAAATATATTGTTCATACTTTGCATGTTTTTAGAAATCAATACATTGTTTACATATAAAAAAACAAGGGATCTGTGAGCCAATGCTCACTAGCAATACCCCCTCTCTCAACTTTAAGCATCTTATAGCCTAACTAAGTTGGTAAACAAAATGTAGTTCCCCACAAGTCTTAAAATGCATCCCACAATATGACAGGCCTATACAAAGCTTCTGACAAAATTTCAAGTTTGTATCTTTACTCATTGCAGAGAAAAGCTTGTTGATAGTTGTGTAGGTCAGAAAGAATAATAAAAATTGATTAAGTTTATAAACAGGAAGTATTATCCTGACAAATTTGAAAATGCATCCCACAATATGGCATGAATATACAAAGCTTCTGACAAAATTTCTTGTTTGCATCATTTACAAGTGAAAAGAAAAGCTTGACAAAAGTTGTGACAGACGGACAGAATGTTGAAAAATTGACTAAGTTGTTATAATATCCTGAGGGATCTAATCAAAGCATGAAATGCTGTTAAGGCAGGTTCCTTGGTACTCCCAGAAATTATTTTATTATTACTGTTTTGCTGAAATGTTGGCATGTAATTTGTTCAAGAATTAAAATCTGAAGTTTTCCTTAGCTTCCCGGTTTGGGTTGTCTTTTCAGTTTTTGTATGGGTTGTTGGCGATATATTAAAAACTCTATTTACATTCCATTGCCTTGTTCGTCTTTGTTGGTACATGTAAGTTTTCCAAAGAAGTGTTACACTCGGTGGCTTGATAAATGTTGATATTTCTAATTATACCCCCGCTCCCCATCGGGGATAGGGGGTGTACTGTTTTCAGTCTGTGCGTGCGTGCGTGCATGTGTGTGTGTTTGTTTTTTACGGAATGTCACTACATGCATTAGAATACACACCAACAAAGTCACTACATTTTGGGAAGTCACTACATACACCCAAGTAGTGACTTTGTAAAATTCAGAAAAATGCTTAATTTGGTCAATTTAATATGTCTGCAAAATTTTTTTCAATGTTTCACTTTCCGGTATGTATTTGATATTTTCACACAGTCAGACAACGTCAAAAATATGACTTCACACATTTTCACGCCAAAAAGTAGCGCATGCCCAATCAAGACCGGAACAACATGGCGACAACGATGGGTAAGATATAAAGAAAATTATGTTATTTCTTGACTGAAAGCTTTCATTCAACCTGGCAAAGCATAGGAGTTTGCATTTGTCCCCAGGGAATCGACTCCACTGGCAGAGACGTTTTGCCCACAGTGGTCGGATATTTTATCCTCATTGTCATTCGTGACAGTGACCATTTTCGGGACACCGGGATTGGTCTTTTTTTTTTTTTTTCGGAACGCCGGGATTGGTCAAATAGGGATGGAACTTTTTAAAGGCATGCAGGGAATTCGGGATGAAATGCCATCGGGGCACGGTAAGCCCCCCCCCTCCCCATTGACCAGTCATCAAACAGACTAGGGCCATCTTCTGGCCTTTGGGGGAGGATGTTTTATTGTTCTGATCGAGTGTACAGACCTCAAAATCGATAGAGTTCCTCCTCTAATCATAGCTCATGTCTATGCCAAGTTTCATTTGGATGTGTAATGTGGTTCTGGAGATATTGTGTGGAAACGAATAAGTCAAATTTTTGTTCTATTTTTAGAATTTGTGACCTTGACCTTTGTCGCACAAACCTCAAAATCAATAGGGATCTTCCTCTAATCATAACCCATGTCTGTGCAAAGTTTCAGTTAGATATGACATGTGGATCTCAAGATATTGTGCCGAAACTAAAAGTTGACGCCTGGACGCCCAGACGCCCGGACGCCCAGACACCATTCATCAAATTACAACCCGAGTTTGACTTTGTCCCAACTCGGCTAAAAATTGACTAAGTCAGTAGTAACCTCACAGGTCTGAAAATGCATCCCACAATATGGCAGGACCATACAAAGCTTCTGATGAAATTTCATGTTTGTATCATTTACCATTGCAGAGAAAAGCTTGACGAAAGTTGTGACAGACGGATGGACGGACGGATGGATTATCGAGTGTACATTAACATATCATTATGAAGGCACGTGCTTAGGGTTATCATCGTACAGCGTCCATAAACTTTTTTGGTACACCAAACACGATCTTATTTCACGTGAAATGTACATTGTACACGAGAATTTCGATATTTCTTCCATCAAACAGAACCTATTTCTATTTTTTAATACACGGTACAATGACCCATTCCTTTAAAACCCTCATTAATCATATAAATAGAGAATTAGAGTACTAGGTGGCATTTGCACCATTTCGCATACTATCTATGTCCCCATTGTAGCATATTTTCAGTAAATTTGTACAAAATTCGAGTACTAAATGGTATTTACATGATATCGTATAATATTGATATTACTGGTGTTGCATATTTTCCGTAAATTTGTACCAAATTTGAGTATCAGATGGCATGTACATCATATCGCATAATATCGATATCCCTATTGTTGCATATTTTCAATAAATTTGTACTAAATTTGAGTACTAATTGGCATTTACACCATATTGCATACTATCGATATCCCTATTGTTGCATATTTTCAGTATATTTGTACCAAATTTGAGTACTAGATGGAATTTATATCATAACGCATACTATCGATATCCCTATTGCTGCATATTTTCAGTAAATTTGTGCCAAATTTGACTATTAGATGGCAATTATATAGATATCCCTATTGTTGCATATTTTCTATAAAATTGTACCAAATTTGAGCATAAGATGGATTTTACACCATATCGCTCACTATGAATATCCCTATTGTTGCATGTTTTCAGTAAATTTGTACCAAATTTGAGTACAAGATGGCACTTACATCATATTGAATACTATCGATATCTTTGTTGTTGCATGTTTTCAGTAAATTTGTACCAAATTTGAGTATTAGATGGCATTTACACCATATCGCATACTGTCGATATCCCTATCGTTGCATGTTTTCAGTATATTTGTACCAAATTTGAGTACTAGATGACATTTTCCTCATATCGCATACTATCAATGTCCCTATTGTTGCATATTTTCAGTAAATTTGTACCAAATTTGAGTACTAGATGGCATGTACATCATATCTCATACTATCGATATCCCTATTGTTGCATATTTTCAGTATATTTGTACCAAATTTGAGTATCAGATGGAATTTTCATCATATTGCATACTAAGAATATCCCTTTGTTGCATGTTTTCATCATATTTTCATCATGTTCCTTCGGTATTCTAATGCTGTTGTTCAGTAAATTTGTACCAAATTTGAGTACTAATTGGCATTTACACCATTTCACATACTATCGATATCCCTATTGTTGCATGTTTTCAGTATATTTGTACCAAATTTGAGTTCTAGATGGAATTTATATTATATCGCATACTATCAATATCCCTATTGCTGCATATTTTCAGTAAATCTGTACCAAATTTAAGTATTAGATGGCATTTACACCATATCGCATACTATTAATATCCCTATTGTTGCATGTTTTCAGTATATTTGTACCAAATTTGAGTATTAGAGGGAATTTACATCATATCGCATACTATCGATATCCCTATTGCTGCATATTTTCAGTAAATCTGTACCAATACGTCGTTTTCGAGATCCCTTCATTTCCGGAATGACGTAACATCTTTTATGATGTTCCCGGCGTTTGCAGGTTCACTCACATTTCCGGTTTATTACATTTCCAACACACACAACGTCAATGCGTCTCAGAAAGCCTACCTAATTTGTTACATAAGGGAATTTTACTTTCCCCGTGAAGATGAGTATTTGTTCTGAATGACGTGAGTTTTATTTGCACTTTTTTAAAGATTTTTTTTTTCCAGTTCAATCGACGCAAATGCCACGAAATTGAAGTTCACTTCCAAACATAAAAATCTTGTGTTATCCTGCAGACAGTGCAGTTATGTTACTGCGGTTCTTAACTTAAAGCTTCATAATAAAATAGAAGGAAAAAATACGACTTTTTACAACATTATATAAGTGGAACTTGTCCAATAAGATATTGTTATTTACAACAAGTACAAAGCGGAAGACGTCAAGCACCGCAACGTCACTATTATCACGTGACAAAGTGCTAAAATAAAGACGTTGTCCCGTAGTTGATCTTTATCTCGAAAACGACGTATTTAAGTATTAGATGGCATTTTCACCATATCGTATACTATCGATATCCCTATTGTTGCATGTTTTCAGTATATTTGTACCAAATTTGAGTACTAGATGACATTTACATCATATCGCATACTATCAATATCCCTATTGTTGCATATTTTCTGTAAATTTGTACCAAATTTGAGTACTAGATGGCATGTAATCATATCACATACTATTGATATCCCTATTGTTGCATATTTTCAGTATATTTGTACCAAATTTGAGTATCAGATGGAATTGACATCATATCGCATAATATAGATATCCCTATTGTTGCACATTTTCAGTAAATTTGTACCAAATTTGAGTGCTAATTGGCATTTACACCATATCGCATACTATCAATATCCCTATTGTTGCATGTTTTCAGTATAATTGTACTAAATTTGAGTACTAGATGGAATTTATATCATATCGCATACTATCTATATCCCCATTGCTGCATATTTTCAGTAAATTTGTACCAAATTTGAGTATTAGATGGCATTTACACCATATCACATACTATCGATATCCCTATTGTTGTATGTTTTCAGCATGTTCAGTATATTTGTACCAAATTTGAGTACTAGATGGCATTTACACCATATCACATACTATTGATATCCCTATTGTTGCATGTTTTCAGTATAGACGTTTTCAGAAATAAGTAAATTTTGGTTATCTCCCCTGATTATGATGGATCCGCCATTAAGGAGTAGACGGGTACCACAGACAGTACATTACTTATACTGATAAATTATTGAAAAAAAAAGAAACATGTCCTACTTTTTTTTTTTTTTTTTTTTTAAAGACATGTACATTTTTAAAAGTTTAAATTGAGCTTTGGTATTTTTTGTGTATTTTTTTTTTTATAAAATTGATAGGAATATCCAGAGAAATATGCTTCAGTGCAAGTAAATCTCATAGCACATTAAAATATTGATATTTCACAGTGTAAACACAAAACCTGAAATGGTAAGTATAATGCCAGGTGTTACTATCCGAATAAACAAGTTGTCAACCTTTCTTGTGAATATACTCTTCATCGTCCCAATATACACAGGTACCTGTATATCCTTTGAAATATGCAAGTTACTCTTTAATCTAACTGAATGTGTAAAAAATCAACAAGTTTTTCAACAAAACTGTTTTAATAAAAAGTTTGATTAATAAAATAATTACAAAGAAATGAAATGAACTTTCGGGGAAAAATTGCCTGAAAAACATTTGTGTTTTGCGAGGTTTACCTGTCTTAAAATATAATTAATTCAAATACATAATCTCAAAAAGAATTTTAATAGAAAATGGAAAATGGGCGAATTCTCAAAAAGAATTTTAACAGAAAATGGAAAATAGGCGAGAATGGCAAAGTGGCATATCAAACAACGTCAGAATACACATTTTTGCGAGATGTGTATTGCAGGTGTTTCGCTTGAAAAATTTGGAAATATACGAATTTGAAAGGTTGAAATGTCATAAATTTTTAAATGATTTTTTTAAGATTCGTAATCGTAACAATCTAAAGCTTTTGGGGAGCTCCCGTTTCAGTTATTAAGATATTCGATTAAGGTAAATAACACATATGCAATACACATCACTGACTGAACAAAACAAGTAATGACCATATTTTAAGCCGATGGGGAGCTCCCTTTTCAAAAAGAAAATGTGATCGCTTCATAAATTATGAGAAATGCACATTATAGAATACACCTAAAGCATTCTAATCTGATGGAGGACCCTATATTTCAAAATTAAGAGCAATACACATAAAACGTTCGTTCGTAACCAAATTAATGAAACTTGTAAAGAAATGAACCAATGGAACAGTAAATAATCAAAATAAAATTTAATCTTTAAAATATCTGTAGATAAATAGACCTTGATTTTACTTGTGTTTTTTTCAATTTTCAAACGACCCAACTCCTTACTAAAATCCCATAAATAAAATATAAGTAAATCAACTGAATGCAAACCATCAATCAAAAGCATTGTCAGAGTACAAAATTCGATTTTTTCTATTTAGTCCCTAATGTGACAAACAGAATACAGAATTTTTACAGAAAACGTATCCCTTATTTATTTTTTTCTGATTTTTATTTAGATTCACAATGACTTATTTTACTCATTCTTAAAAGAAGAAATTTTATTCATAATCTTGAAGGTTTTATGCTAATGAAGTATTTAAAACTGGAAGATGATGTGTATTTGGAATTGAATTACAAACGAAATATTTTTAACAAAAATAACGAAAAATGCTTAATCAAATATAAATATTTCTTGAAGTTTATTACAAATAATTTTGATTTACTCATTGAGAGATTTATTCCAAATGTACGTATTTTTATTTACATTTTAGGTACATCCCATGAATATGGTACCTACAAATTGCACATTTTCTAAAGCATATTACTACACATAAATGTTAAATTTCTGCCTTGAAACTTATTTGTTGGCATTTTGTCATCTTTCATCTTTTCAACGACTCTATTAACATGTTTCTTACTTGTGGAATAAACAGGTAATTAACAATTTAATTACCCTACCTGTCCGGTACCATTCAATAATGAAGTAATCGAAAAAGCCTGAGTCGGGTCAAATCTGTCTACCTGTGTCGGATTTAGTGTTCCGAATGGAACAAGATGGCAACCCCCCACAATTTCAATTCTGAAAATGTCTATATTTGTACCAAATTTGAGTATTACGTAGAGGGAATTTACATCATTTCACATAATATTGATATCCCTATTGTTGCATATTTTTAGTAAATTTGTACCAAATTTGAGTACTAATTGGCATTTACACCATATCGCATACTATCTAAATCCCTATTGTTGCATGTTTTCAGTATATTTGTACCAAATTTGAGTAATAGATGGAATTTATATCATATCGCATACTATCGATATCCCTATTGTTGCATATTTTCAGTAAATTTGTACCAAATTTGAGTATTAGATGGCATTTACACCATATCACATACTGTCGATATCCCTATTGTTGCATGTTTTCAGCATGTTCAGTATATTTGTACCAAATTTGAGTACTAGATAGTCGGGTCAAATCTGTCTACCTGTGTCGGATTTAGTGTTCCGAATGGAACAAGATGGCAACCCCCCACAATTTCAATTCTGAAAACGTCTATATTTGTACCAAATTTGAGTATTACGTAGAGGGAATTTACATCATTTCACATAATATTGATATCCCTATTGTTGCATATTTTTAGTAAATTTGTACCAAATTTGAGTACTAATTGGCATTTACACCATATCGCATACTATCAATATCCATATTGTTGCATATTTCCAGTAAATTTGTACCAAATTAGAGTACTAGATTGCATTTACACCATA
Organism: Modiolus philippinarum; assembly: GCA_002080025.1. Lineage (NCBI taxonomy): Eukaryota > Metazoa > Mollusca > Bivalvia > Mytilida > Modiolidae > Modiolus > Modiolus philippinarum. The sequence continues at coordinate 123,992 of MJUU01063045.1, forward strand.
T
>MJUU01063050.1:0-32371 GCA_002080025.1 Modiolus philippinarum
TTCAGCCAATGAAATTGATAGGATACTTTGTCATATGTAATATTCTATTATATCTTTGTATGCATTTCCCCTTAGGGTCTAATTCATTGCTGGAGGCTATATTGGAATATGGATCAGCACCGAGGAAACAACACTTGGTCAGCTTCTCATAAGCATCATGTATGCAAAGTTTGGTTTTAATCTATTCAGCAGTTCTCTAGAAGAAGATCTTCTGTTAAAATTAAGTTCACAGCTGGTGACCCTTGGTCAGCACCTGACAGGCATCATTCATGCCATGTTTGATTTAAATCCATTCAGTTCTCTAGAAGATCTTTGTGTGCATTTCCCATAGGGTCCAATGCTGTGGGTCATATACGATGACGGATCAGCACCTAAGTAAAAATTCTTCGTCAGCATCTCATAAGCATTATCAATGCCAAGTATGGGTTAAAGCAATTCAGTGGTTCTTAAAAAGAAGTTCTTTGTATGCATTATACACTTGGGGTCCAATGTTAAAATTTAGTTCCCAGCTGGCGGCCATGTTGGATGACGAATCGGCACCAAAGTAGTAACACTTGGTCAGTACCTCATAAGCATCATTCATGCCAAGTTTGGTTCAAATCCATTCATTTGTTCTCAAGAAGTTCTGTGTATGCATTTTCAGATAGGGTCCAATGTTGAAATCAAGATCTCCGCTGGCAGCCATGTTGGATGACTGATAAGCACCAAAGTAACAACACTTGGTCAGCACCTAAACAGCAACATTCATGCCTAGTTTGGTTCAAATCCATTTGATGGTTCTCAAGAAGAGGTTCTTTGCATGAATTTTCCCATTAGATCAAATAGTAAACTAAGTTACCCGCTGGCGACCCTCTTTGAAGAGGTCAGAAAACTTGAACGTGTACAATAAAATATAGTCCTTAACATGTTGAACATTTTTGCAATTTGAACTTGACCTCTATCTCAAAGCGTTTTTGAAATATAGGACAAAAAGTAAAAAATCACGAAAAATTTGACCAATAAAGGACCAAAACTCATATATAGGTACTTGGATTTTCTTCAAAATATCCATGTGGGTAGATCTTAACACGCTGAAATTTCTGCAATTTAAACTTAATCTCTATCTGTTGTAGTTTTTTTAATAAAAATTTTACGTAAAAAGGTCAATAACTCTTAGACGGGTCATCAGATTTCTTCAAAATTTCAGCATGGGTAGATCTCCTCATGCTGATCATTTCTACCCCCATGTCAGATTTTTGATATCTGTAACGGTTTTTGAGTTATTTGCCAAAAACTGTAATTTACCCCTATGTTCTATTTTTAGTAACGGCAGCCATGTTGTTTGACCTAAGACATACAAAATAACAAATTTGAAACTTAATACCCTAGTGATGACTCACTTAAAGTTTGGTTCCATTTGACCCAGTGGTTTCAGAGGAGAAGATTTTTGAAAGTGAGCTAACGACGAACGGACGGACGACGGACGCCAAGTGATAGCAATAGCTCACCCTGGCAAATGTTGATAAATAACAAAATATCGAAGTTACTGTTAAATCTATTTTTATGTGCATTTCGACAATGATGTGTCATCAGTGCAGATCAAACCAAAACATTTGGAAGTCCTTTAACCGAAAAATGTGTAAAAGCTGATAGAAAACAAATAACCAAAAAGATCTAAATAGAAACGAAAAAAGGACTATATAGTAAAGTGTACTCAAAGGTTCAATTGGAGTTCTCACTGTCAATACCTTTTGTTTTCTGTTTTGTTTGTATATCGTTGGTTATGTTTGTGGTACATATTTGTCCTTGTTATTGTCTGAATATTTGAAATAAATAACAAAATCTCAATGGAACAACGCTTTTATTGTTGTTCTTCATCTCTCTTATGTCTCTTCAGTGCAGATCAAATCAACACATTTGGTAAACCATAAACCAAACATTTGTAAAATCTGATAAATAGATTATTTTCAAACATTTGGTACTGTTTTAGGGAGAGAGAAGTAACACGTAACCATTGATTTTTAACTGATTAAATTGACTAAGCGTTTAGAAATTGACGATGGACAATCCGTTAACAAACAGATTTTTCAATACCATAGTTTTGAGTGTAGCGCGTTAAGCAGATAATACTTATTCTTTTGAGGTTCTGATAATTGCTTCCTTTTTGTTGGGTTAACACTGCTAGTTCTTCAGTTTTGTGACATTCTTGTTCATTTTGTTTATTTGTTTTGAATTTATTATGTTGTCAACCATTTTCGATACATCTTAATTGTCTTGTTTTTTATTTATAATTTTAGAAGTTCCCCCTTTCTGTGTTTTAGCTTCGTTATTCTTTTGCCGATGTATTTGACCAATTAAAGAAAATAAGTCAATACCACAACACTCATCCCTTTCTGAGCAGCAATATACCTGCCTCTCCAGCCTATGGAGTGTACATTTCACAGTTGATTCGTTACTGTCGGGCATGCAGTTTATACAGTGACTTTTAAGTTAGAGCAAAAACACTGTCCCAAAAGCTGCTTAGTCAGGGATTTGTTCAGCCTTTGTTACTTTCATCCCTTCAGAAATTCTATGGCCGTCACCATGACATCATTGACAGATATGACGTGTCTGTGTCCCAAATGAAAACGGACATTTTCAGCTAGATTTCACGTCTTCACGGATTTGACATAACCGGATTTGACTCAACCCCGGATTGACTCACTGATAGTGTGACGGGTGCCGGTAGCGGAGCAGGACATGCTTACCCTTCCGGAGCACCGGATGTCACTCCCGGTTTTCATGGGAGTTCACACTATGAGTGCCTTAGCTCTCAATGTTATCTTTTTATTTCCGTGCATTGTAGCTGTCTCACGTCCTTGTTTTGTCTTTGTTTTTATCTGTTACCGTTTCTGCCATGTCTTTGGACTTCGATTTTTGTAGTCATCGCTTCCCTTGTTCCTTCGGTATTCTACTGCCATTGTTTCATACATATATCCATTTATGTAAATTTCAATGGAACCGAGAAAACGTCTAAACACTAAAATTTAAATAAGATTGTAGTATTACATGGTACAAAAATAGGGCCGATTCTCACAGGCTTATTTGCCACAGTTGTAGGGTACACATTTATTCAAAGTTGAATACATATCTACAGTATTAAAAACTATCAACTACTAGTATAAAAACATACAGTGAGCTGGCATCTCTAAACACATCCAATGCTTTTGACAGTCCGGCACTTAAATTTGTCTTTGTTGACAGGTAACTTTTGTCCAACTTGTCAAGTTTAGCTTTCAGATTATCCTATATAATACACACACACGTTTAGTATGAGGAGAAATCTAAATATCAAGTCAGGCTTTCCCTAATTCTTATCGTTGTTTACGTTTGTCTTTTTTCATTTGTGTTTTTTTCTTGTGCGGTTCCTTGGTACATTGTGGCATGTGACTGTGTTTTTCAGGTATTGTAGATGTTTCCTGTTATACTGTATAGTGGGAAATATTTGCGGGGTTTAAGTTTTGCTATTTTTTTGGGTACAAGTCATTCGCAAAATTAAAACCCGTAAAATTTAATATCATTTCCAAAACTCCTTAGAAGTGATAAAAAATACTTATATGACAAATGACATTTCATTCTTAAACTATTTGACATATCTCGTTCAATTATTAGACCTCTTACTTCAAAATGGCTTGTGAATGTGCTTCAGTACATTACAAATAAACCCGAAATCGTATATAACGGTTTTAAATCGGAAGGAATTTTGAAAATATTGAATGACACAATTCCGTTAAACTTATAAAAACGTGCGACAGTTAAATCTTAAATGCTTTTACAATGTTTTATTACCACAGTGTATTTTACAGATATAATAAAAACTATTTTTCACCTTTTTGTGATGTTATCAAATTTATAAACCGCACAAAAAGTCAAAAAATAAGATTGCTTAAATTCACAATTTTTTTTGAAATGTTCTATGGATATGGATTAACAGCTAAGAGGAACATTACTCAAGTATTGATGTATGATTACAGAGTTTTTCGGTGTAGAAAATGGGACAAATTGCACATTTTGTCCAAAAATGTCAAATTTGAACGATTTTGACTACTTTATCTGAAGAGGAAACATAGCGCGCATGCAAGAACCGCAAAAATATTTATATGGGAGGTCCAATGCATCTATACCAACAAGCTGGTAAATTATCTAATTGGTTCTTGAATTCGCTCTATATTTCCGATTAGGAAAACCGTTTGAAAATATGCCGAATTCTGAAATCTTTCAAAAGTAGCTTTAACATGGCATCAGAACTGTACCTACTGTGACGTCATAAGTTCAAAATTTTGTATTTTATCTTTAAGTGGGATCTGAACTTTCAAATGAACATAAAAGAAAATATTCAGGTGCAACTTAAAAAATCACCGAAATTTAGGGCCAAATCAGCCCCTCATCGCACCTTGTCCTTTTGATTTACTTATGAAATAACTAAATACCGAAGTCACTGTGAATTTACTTTCTGCATTCTTATGAATGATTTCAACTTAGGAATTCAACTTGCTGAAGGTGGTCAAACTTGATATGTAAAATAGTGGGTCAGTTTGATTCAGTTTAGCTTGAAAAGGAATTGGTCTTCAATTTTCACAATTCCTTTTCAAATGACATTGAAAAGTTCTTAAACAATAAATATAATATCATTTGGGTTCTAGTTTTAAATCGGTAAATTTTCTGAAAATATTATGCCAATATCTCATAGTCAGCAGAAAGAAAACTAACCCTGCTTTCTTTTGTTATTTCTGTCATTGGAAGTAAAACTTCAGCATGTTCACCAAATGTTACAAGTCCTGCAAAGTCACCTTCATCTAACGTAGATATCATATTTTTGGCAAATCCCTTTATTCTGTATAGTTTGCTATATTTACGTCGTCTACCTGTTTTTATACCCATACTTCCACTAGTGTCTACTAATAATAAAATTCGAGTTTTTATGGGGTTTATAGCACTCGTATGTTTGGTTGTTATTTCAGCAACTATTTTACCCTGAAATAAAACAAAACAGTGGATTAAAAACTAAAAATAGTGGATCATCATCTTGTACAAACAGTAGATTAATATCTAAAACACAATGTTGTTACACATTGCCTTGTTTTTGATTTAAGATTTTTCATGTTCTGCTCCTTTGGTTCAGTATTCATTTGCCAATGAATTTACAAAATAGTTGATTAGTATGTTTACAAAACAGTAGATTAGTATTAAAAAAATAGTAGATAATCTTTTGCTTTCTGCCTATTACTGTGCCGACATTTAATCTAAAAATAGGGATTTATAATCCAAAACAACAAATTTCTTTGAAACATCAAAGGCTTTTTGAATGTTACTTCATTCTAATCTATCATGAAGTACAAAGTGTGGTAAAATCAAATGATTTGAGAGAATGTAATTGAAAAAAATGTACGAGAGTTAAGGCTTTCCAATAAACTTTCGAATTTTTAAGTGTCCACGCGTACCACTTCAGACATACATTCTCACATGGTGTCTGCCTTTGTATCTTTGTGTTTCCGATGTTGTCGTTGTCTTTTGGTTATTCTTCTTTTAGAGGGACGGTTCTGTTCTCACTTACTTTGATTGCAGACAAAATCTAAGTTAAAATCGAACTTTTGTTTATGTTTTTTTTATGGTTTTTGTTTTCTACAAATAAACCATAATAATACCTTTCCTTCCTCTTCCAGACAAAAACACTCTAATTGAACTTCATCAAATTCCTCTTCAGAATGGCCTACATGAGATCTGGTGCGCTGTACTACAGAATACAATATAAGTTAGGGCATTGATTGAACTATAAAACTTCGAATAAGAAGAGTTATCATTATTGTATTTGACATTGGACTTTTCACTTGCATGTGACGGGTGGCACATTAGTAGCAAGTCATCCTTACCCTTCCGGAGCACCTGATAACACTCCTGTCTTTTAGAGGTCCCCACTGTTAGTGCTTTATTTTTTGTGCGTTTGTTTTATGTTCTGTTTTTTATCTCTAATGTGTGATGTTTATATTGCAATGTATTCTTTATCTATGAATATTTTGTTGTTGCTTTGCTATTTTATTTGAAATTATATAGTGCAATCATCTGTTATAAACAAATCTAGAACCAATATTCTCTAACCAAAGCATACCACAGAAGTGCTGTTTTGTGGCAAAACAAATGATATTACTGATTATGGTAAAGGTGTCTGTAGGGTATTAATTTCATATTATAGAATGTTATGAAATTTTCGATGTTAAAACATAAATGCACCACTATAAATTAAAACTTTGGGTGACCGTTCATTTGAATGCAAAAATTGAAATTGAAGCTCTTACAAAAGTGAAAATAACGTAAGTAAGTCTGATTATGTGACAGCAAGAATTCACGCTTAAATTGCAAATCGAAACTGTTTCCCTCCAAAACGTGACGTCATAGGATTATAAAGTTAAAATTTTCGTACTATACAACAAATATTTTCGTAATGAATGCAACTTCATATTGCAATTTTGTACCCAGTACTTTCAGAATTAACGAAACTTACAAGGCTCATTATAAAGCCAATCAGTACATTGATTTATCAAAAAGCCACACGAAAATAATAAGTTGATGTTGTCTTTAAAAAATAAAAGAATGAGTAGTTTCAGATGGTTAAATTACATAGAACCAGTATTTAATCATACAAGTATAGGATATATTTTTCTTAGTCAGTTTGAATCTTTTGACAAGTCAATGCTTGACCAAATTTTACGTAACCAGTTTATACAGAAGTTGTTTAGTGATATTATTAATTCGTCTTGTGGGCAGTTTTATTCCTCTTTCAAAAAAGAAATTCAGTTGGAAAATTATCTAATTAGATTGCCCGAATCATCCCAAGTTTGACTTTTCTACCGGATTTGACATGTTCAACACGGCGGTTGTCTTATAAGAAGCAGGAGATGCTAACTCTACCGGTGCACCTGATCTCACCCATGTTTTTTTGTTGGTGTTTTTTCCCCTTTTTTGTTTCTGATATTGCCATTGTCCTTGGATCGTTCGTTTTGGATTGACGGTTCGGTTCTCCTTTACTTGGATCACTAAATTAAGGACTTGCAATTTGCGTATCCCTATTGAAACAGGTAGATTGAAAAATATCCCAAGAGAAAATCATGTTTGTAATGAACATATTGGTGATGAATATCATATGTTGTTTGTTTGTAATGATGTTAATCTTGTTAATCTTAGAAATAAATATCTAGCTTCATATTATGTGAAAAATATTTATTATAATAAAATGATTGTGCTGTTATCATACTGTAACGCAGAGTTTATAAAAGGTTTTCAATATTTATTCGTAAAATCGCCCTACTTCTCCCGTTACACTAAATATTTGTTTGCATATTTTTTAATGAAAAACAGCCAATCAAAGATTGCGATCCTCCCGCTACCCCTTTTTGGACCCCCTCCCCTTGTAAAAAAGACAAGTGTTTTTGAAACTAAATTAATCATGGTAACTGTAAAACACCAAAAAGATATGGTTGCTAGGTAGAATTCCAAAAAAATAATGGGTCTTTGAGAGTTTCAGGAATTTTACCAAAATTAGAATCAAGTTTTTTTTGCAATCTGACCATTGAAAATGATAATTAAAACTATAAGGCATCAAAAAAGATATGGTTGCTAGGTAAAATTCCAAAAAATAATTGGTCTTTGAGAGTTTCAGGAAATGTACCAAAATTAGAATCATATTTTTGAAATCCTAGTGTTCATACTAGCTGATGACATTAAAATATTGCTTGACTATAAAACTTCATGTTGAAATTTCAAAAATTATTAGTCTTTGACATTTTCAGGAAATTTACCAAATTTGGCACCGGGGTCTAAAAAGCTTAGAACGTATTCAAAGAGCAATTCCAATAATTCCTCATGAAAATATAAACCACAAAATCGAAATTATACATAGAGTTCCAGTCGTTCTGATTGGTACTAATTGTTTAACATTTTTTGGCCCCTTGAGGGCATGCCCCAAGGTGTCATACCAACAGTCCGCTATCATCAGTAAATGAGATGCATATAATCGAACTTGCATACAAAGTTTCAGCTTCCAAACATGAATACTTCAGAAGATTTCGCTTATTACTGGATATCTCGAAGTACATTTTCGCTCATTTTTCCGCCCTGAGTGCAAATTTCAAAATTCCGAAACCTTCGGCACAGACAACTTTTATAGTGTTACTTATACCCTTATTACAAGGTTTCTGCGATTACAGGTGTAAGAGGAGTTCCAGCGGAATCGATTTTTTCGTTTTTTGGACCCCCTAGAGGCCATGCCCTGAGGGGTCATACCAAAGTTCCGACACCCTCTGTGAAGTTGCTACATAATATGTGAGTCCATATCCGAGTTTCAATTTTCTAGCCCAAATGGCCTTGGAAATTTCTTCAATTATTGGATATCGCGAAAATTCGTTTTCGCCCATAATTTGCCCCTAGGGGATTTGACCTAAATTCCGAATCCACAGTGCACTACTTCTGATCCTACTCTAGTATGGTGCCGAGTTTCAAATTTGTATCTGAGCTATCGGGGAGCATTACAAACGCACGTACGTACGTACGTACGTACATACGGACGGACTGCATTACATAATCCCCCCGCTTTCGCTAAGCGGGGGGGGGATAAATATGTTTCCGTTGTACTATTATGCTATGTATATGTTTATTGTGCTTAATGATTCATTGCATGTTCATTCTGTTATGTTTAGTTTACATATTATGTATAATTTTTCCTCATGTAACACATTGTAAATTGTGTCTTGAGTGTATCCAATAAATCTCGAATCTTAAATCATAGAATTAACGAAACTTACAGGGTCAATTATAAAGCCAATCAGTACATTGATTTATCAAAAAGCCACACGAAAATTACGTTTAAAAGTACATATAACCACAAATTACATGTGTTTTACTGAAAAAGATATAAATCTTGAACTTTATGAGGTATGAGCAAAGGTCATTGTTGAAAGCCTCATGGTGACTTCAAGATGAAGAACAACAATTAAAGCATTGTTCCTTTGCTTGTTTTTACCATGTATTTGTAGAGACTTTGTCTCATGTACATTTACTCCATAACCTTACATTCACCAACTATTGAACAAACTGAAACATCTATCATTATTTTTTTCCGTCCTTCATACACTCTGTTGTAATATTGCCTACTGAAAGCATCACATAATTGAATGTCATGTCAGGCTGAAATTAGTTTACAAGTGAACAAAATATTATTGTTTTTTTTTTTAGTTTTTTGGACAGGAATACATACCATGAGGTCTCCCCTTGATTGTTAAACTTCTGATAATTGCTTTCTGTCCTACTCTTAAACCAAGTCCGTTTATGTCTTCTTCTGTCAAAGTTTTCAATGTGTTTTGATCGCATATTTCTTCCTCTTGTAGAAGTCTAATGGTTTGATCCGTTAATCCATTGCTCTTCAGGTACTCAGTAAATGGGAGATCTATAAAATAAAATCAGTAGTAGACTTTTTACTTTTGTATATGATATCTTGTGCATTTCTATCGAAGTCTGCATTCATATTTTAATCAAATGAATAGGTTATTCAATATCGATGTTGTGCAATTATGCTCTTCTCTAAAACTTGAAGTGTCTGACAAACGGGACAGAATGTGTATAGAGACAGTTCACAATAAAAAATGAAAGGATATGGAGTAAATGCATAAATGCACATGAGACTAAGTCTCTACAAATACAAGAAGCAAGCAAAGGAACAACACTTTTATTGTTGTTCTTCATCTTGAAGTCACCATAAGGCCTTCAACAATGACCTTTGCTAGTTGAAGACGGTCCCTAGCTCCGATTTGAGCGGAATTCATTGCTAAATGTCGATCAACGCTACATCCATGTCTAGTCATGGATGCAGAATAAGCAACAAGCATGAATTAAACAGGCAAAGTACTCTTACAATCACTGTCATCCAGTGCCCGACAAATGCACTAGTGTCTTTAGCTAGTGAACGATTACAAAATGTAGACGAACACAGGGAACTCATCAGATTGTAAGGAAAACTTGATAATATACGAAAGTGAGATATGGGCACTATAAACAGGTGGTCAGAATAACATTTTGACCAATGTCAAAATTTGAAAGTACGATAACCATATCCGTATGAGATATTCTCTCACGAACAAGTACACCATAACTGAAATATAGAGAGAATACATCTCTCTCAAAGAATATTTTTGTACAGACTCCACACTGCAGGATAGACAAACCCCAGTCTTAACTAAACAATGATAGGATATGGAGTAAATTGACATGGGGCAAAGTCTCTACAAATACATGATAGAACAAAGAAAAGGAACAACGCTTTTATTGTTGTTCTTCATCTTGAAGTCACCATGAGGCCTTCATCAAAGACCTTTGAACATACCTCTTAGTTATACCTCTTAGTTTAATTCAAGAAGCCCGTTGCACCGATTTGAGTGGAATGCTTTGCTAAATGTCAATCAAAAATTTCTTTTCGTGACTACTGAGACCATATATAAATCTGGGAAAAAGAGTCTTCTTGGCTTGTAATTACACTTCAGAAGTTGAATTCGTAGCAGTACTCTTCTTACCTGTTTTAATAACTGTATAACGGTTTATTACTTTCGCCATAACTACATTCCAAAATTAAAAATTAATGCATTTTAAGGGACCGACCATTTAACTTAAAGGGGGGGGCTATGGTTTTTTTCTAGAAAAATATTTTGGAGCTGATTTTATGTGAAAAAAAAATATTTTGACTGCCAAAATGATGAAAAAAAAATTTCTGAATGAGGCTTTCTGCCCCCAAAAATAATGTTAATTTTGAAAAAAAAAATTTGTTGGTACATGTGAAAAAAAAAAAATTCTGTCCAGAAAAAATCATAACCCCCCCCCCTTCAGGTTAAATGGTCGGTTCCTAAACGGAATAAGCCTAGATGTAAGAGATTTCATAACTGTAAAACACTCTCCTTGAAATAGTTTCCCTACAAACTGTTCATTTGAAAGTTTATTAGTAGCTGAATACCACAACCGGAAGACATATCTTATAGCTGCAGGTAAAGCATACCACTGATGTCAACTGATTGAAGTTAATACCAAAAAGGATGTTTGTAAAAGGGGTTTGTAGGGTTAGTTTGTATTTACTTAGGATTGTGTTTTCTGATTTGACATTTCTTTTGAGGTTTCTACCGGTTATGCCATTTTCATTCAAAGTACCGACTGTATGAAATTTCTAAAATTTCAGATGCATGTGCAGATTAATATGCAGTGTCATATTCATTCTCCATTCATTCATTCATTAACAACTAGAATAATATACCTTCATCACTTGACGAAGAAGATTGTTTTGAAACGGAACATCGTAAGCCCTGTCCTGAGCTAGTACTCGATCGACTCGATCCAACCGACCTTCTGGACGCTGAGGAACGATTTGATTCATGTGAACTTGATGAACTTCTTGGTGGTATAGGCGGAAGCTCCTCGTCTTCAACTGTAAAAAAATCAAGTGAAAGTGTAGAAACTGAAAGGGTGAATAAGTTAGAAAAAATTAGGCTACTTTAGATACAAAAAACAATTGACACTTCGACAAATTTTTAAGACGTTTTGGAAACAATAAATATCAAAAGAATTCAAATGTGTGCAGTTTTAAAACGAATATATAAGAATTTCTTAACATAAAAAAGGCCGTAACTAATGGATTTTTATGACTAGACACACTTCATGGCGATTTTCAACAGTTGACAGATATCAGTTATCCCTTAACGTAATAGTATATCTTCTGCATCACTAGTAAAGTGATATCCACCCTGGTAACACAAAAAATAATGTATTGAATTAAACTGAATATTGCAAGACAAACCAGTTACAATACCTTTACCTATGCAGATATACAAATGTAGTACACCGAAAAGTTAGTTTATCAATATGGAAACAACTATAAAACCGCGCGCAAAGCTCACCCCGCTCTCCATTTGCTTTCAAATATTGAAAATCAATGAAATCAAATTCTGAAATAGGAGGTACACATCTACATAATTTAAGAAATTAAAAATGAAGGGATATGGAGTAAATGCAAATGAGACAAAGTCTCTACAAATACATGGTAATAATAAGCAATGGAACAACGCTTTTATTGTTGTTCTTCATCCTGAAGTCACCACGAGGCCTTCAACAATGAGTTTTACTCATACCTCATAGACTGGGTTAAAGTTAAATGAAAATCTGTTATGAGGCATTCTGACAGTCAATATGACAAACCAAGTGTAACATACAGGTAAGATAGATCAAAAGTAAAGTCTACCTAAAAAAGTTCAAAAAGATATTTAGCATATCGAAAAAAGTAAAATCACGACATCAGAAATCAAATTTGTATTCTTACTATTCGGAAAAAAGCTCATCATACTCGATATGAGGAGCAAACTAAAGAAAAAAAGCTTGCATTATACAAAAAATAAGAATCAAAATACGCAAAGACTCACAGACAACCAGCAGAAACATCGACCCATTGGTGCAAAACAACAAAATGATCAGATTCAGTCAATTAAGATATGCATTTATTTGTATCAAGCTAACAAACTTATTTTTCACTTCAGTTCTTGAGCCGTTATAATATCCAAACTTCCTGTTTTTGGCGGGGATTGTCTTCGAACTGTTCTTTATCGCGATTTCTTGCCGTTGCTTCTTTACTGAACACATTATTTTAGAAGTTAGAAAAATAAAAGCAACGATGTGTTGTGAGTAAAGTTACAAATTAAAAGGACTTAGAATCAGGGTCAAGAAGTCTCCTCATGCAACGGCAAGATTGAGTTGAAGAAAGATAAACTACAACTAGGATATTAAACAAATCTATACAAATTTATAAATGATTCAAGCAAACTAAGTACCTTAGTATCATACTTATCGCTGATTGGCTCCTTACACCTATTAAACTTTAGAGCTGCAGAGGAAAGGAACCAAGTGCATATTATAACTTTGTTAGGACACTTTTGTTTTGATATCGTATTGTTTCGTAACGATGTCAAACGAAGAAATAATGTTATCAAAGCTGGACTACCGGAGTGTATCGGACAGAGTTGCCAATGTTCGAATAAACAATAGCAAAGAAAAACAATTAAGTTTTATAACAATAAAAGACTGCTGTATAAATTCCAAATTTGCATATAAGAAATAGCTGGAATGAGGAATTAAAGAACATGGATCATGGACTTTGATCTAAAAAGTAATATTTTCCATATGATAGTGCAAAATATAAAGATAAATACAAGTTTTCAATATATTTGAAACAAAAAATTTCCAACTTACCAATTCTTAAAGGAATGTTAAACTCTCGATTTAAGACCCAGAAGAAAGGGAGCATCAGAGGATCTAAGATTAGAATGATACTTAAATTGAAAAGATATGTACAGGGCTATATCAAAGCAGAATGGAAACTAAAGATGGGAGCAGTCGCAAACGACAGCTAATCCCCTCGCCCGCTGACAAAAAATAATAACCCTAGTATAATCTAAAGATGTATAAATGTTCAAGGTACATCCACTAAACATTAAAATCATTGATGTGTAACATGTAATTTCTCAAATATAAACATTAATGGAAACTTTAACCCAAGTCAGTCAAGTGTAAAATGTAGGTCAATGTGACCCAATTATCATCTGAAGCTGCAACACTATCAAAGATGCATCCACTGACCAAAGATAATTGATGCACCATATGTAGTTTCTCAGATATGAACCGTAATGCAAACTATAATGGTAGTCATTGAAGCATAAAATGTAGGTCAGAGTGAGCCAACTATCATCTGAAGCAGCATCATTCTCCAAGACACACCCACTGACCAAAGATGATTAATGTGCCACATGTAATTTCTCAGATATGAACTTAAACACAAACTTTAACCGGAGTCATTGAAGCGTAAAATGTATGTCAGAGAGACCCAATTATCATCTGAAGCAGCATCACTCTACAAGACGCATCCACTGACCAAAGATGATTGATGTGTCACATGTAGTTTCTCAGATATGAACCTTAATGCAAACTTTAACCTGAGTCATTGAAGCGTAAAATGTAGGTCAAAGTGACCCAATTATCATCTGAAGCAGCAAAACTCTCCAAGAAACATCCACTGACCAAAGATGATTGATGTGCTACATGTAGTTTCTCAGATATGAACCTTAACGCAAACTTTAACCTGAGTCATTGAAGCGTAAAATGTAGGTCAGAGTGACCCAGTTATCATCTGAAGCAGCATCACTCTCCAAGACGCATCCACTGACCAAAGATGATTGATGTGCTACATGTAGTTTCTCAGATATGAACCTAACCCAAACTTTAACCTGAGTCATTGAAGCGTAAAATGCAGGTCAGAGTGACCCAATTATCATCTGAAGCAGCATCACTCTCAAAGACGCATTCACTAACCAAAGATGATTGATGTGCCACATGTAGTTTCTCGGATATGAACCTTAACGCAAACTTTAACCTGAGGTGGGACGAACGGAAGGACACTCGGACGGACGGACGGACGGGCGAGATGCTATATCCCCTCCCCAACTCCGTTGGGCGAGGGGATAAAAATGGTGAAATACATTTTAAATCTGGACAATATGAAATCTGTAACCTTGTAGTAAAAGATTGGATGTGTGAGTACATATTGTACATATTTTGTACATGTATAGAAGAACCAATGTAATTTGCTTTATATTGTAACCACTTTTTATTATCAATTGCACAACCACTTCCCAGTTTTACAAGACAAGCAAGGTAAACTATCATACTTAAAGTGTCCAAATCTCCAAGCGTATGCCTGAATTGTTTTCCCTTTTATAGGGGTTCACACTGCTAGTGTTTTACTTTTTAATGGTGTTTGTATTGTGTTCTGTTTATTTCGTGTTCTTCGTTTGTTGTTCTTTGTTTGTATGTGATCTTTATATTGCCATGCATTCTTGATTCATGATTTTGGTTCTTGTTTCGGTATTCAATAAAGGTCAAAGTGTAGCATAACAAAAATTTAATCTATTGATATGGTAAAAGGAACAGTATACAAAAACAGGAGTCAAAGCTATAAAACATCACATCATAGATCTGTCAAACAAATATGATGTATAATAGTCGTACACTACCAATAATTAACCTACATTTTTCAAATACTTTTAATAGCGCTATATATATATATATAGTACATTTCACTATTTTATTATTTTCTTACAGTTGGCTTGGTGAGCGCCCTGTGATTGTCTATATGTTGTCATCGTACACTAGCTTAGGAGACTAGTGCTTTTGTCGAGCAACGGATGACAGTGATTGTAAGAGCACTTTGCCAGTTTAAATTATGTTTGTTAACGACCCTGCATCCATGACCAAAAAAATATAATGATGTAGCATTGTTCGACAATTAGCAGTCACCAATGCTAGGGGTCATCTTAAATGAGACAATGATGTAGCATTGTTCGACAATTAGTAGTCACCGATGCTAGGGGTCATCTTAAATGAGACAATGATGTAGCATTGTTCGACAATTAGCAGTCACCGATACTAGGGGTCATCTTAAATGAGACAATGATGTAGCATTGTTCGACAATTAGCAGTCACGGATACTAGGGGTCACCTTAAATGAGACAATGATGTAGCATTGTTCGACAATTAGCAGTCACCGATACTAGGGGTCATCTTAAATGTACTATGAGGTATGAGCAGAAGGCCTCATATTGACTTACACATGAAGAACAACAAAAAAAAGCGCTGTTTTTTTTTGCTTGGTACCACCATGTTTTGTAGAGACTTTGTTCCATATACATTTACTCCATATTCTCTCATTGTTTGTACTGGTATTCAATATCATTAATCAGTTTATTGATTAGTTATATATATTCAGTACATCTTTGCAGTAATTTGAATGGAAGTTTCTTTCAGTATTAAACATTGCAGTCATTTTTATCTCGAAGCCATGAAATGGCTGGAGAGATGTTAAAATGACAGGAAAAAAATCACGTGAGGCTTCAAGCCTATTAACAGCTCTAAAAGATGATCTTCGTGCTTCCGATAAAATATAGTGCGCAAGTTTCTTTCAAAATCGTATACATGATGTTTTTAAGTTATATTTATTCATTTTCTTGAGTTGAATACGGTCTTGTTATATTAAATTGAAAACAATATGCATGTTTATCAAATTACTCGTTTTTTATATTGCGTCTCTGATCAACGAACCTGCTGGCGAGCGCGATGATATTTTACAATAGATAAGCTGTCAAAAGACTGATAACTTGTTTATCATCCTTTATTTTGTAATTTAGATTTGTGTTTTTTGAAGCGAGGTTTCAAATTCTCCCAAAGTTGCGCGGGAAATTCGACATACATTTCATTCTCGCCTTTTCAGAAATTTTAAGCTTCAAATCATGTTTTGTAATTTTTGTTATCATTTTATCGGCAAAGGTTTGGTAACTGGATGAGTATTTTGACCAAACTACATGAAAATATGTCGATTTTGAATGTTGCAGCAACCTTTGTTTGTTACGATATTCTATCGTTCCTTGGTGCTTTTATGACGTCGTAATGTGAAAACGTCAAAGCTCTGCAGGATATATCAACGACCGAGTTTGTTCTATTTTCTGACAGCTAGTTTATCTATGACTCTGTTTTGAATACTTTTTTTGGAAAGAACAAATGCAATAGAAATTTATGTTTATCCGTTTGATTCCGTGTTAAAACTTGAATAAAAGTTTTTGCCTTTGAAACTTTGGGAGAATCGCTTGATATATCCAGGTCAACCTCTGATATATCCGGGTCAACTAGATTTGGCTTTTGCGGAAAGTTTCTGCTGGCTGATATAACCATGGGGAAGGATGATAAATTATGATATCGGAGCTGAACTGTCAGAGTATATCGGGAAGAAGGGGTCTGTCTGAGTTGAAGATGAATATGCAATAGCAAAAAAAGTGCAAGTTTGACTTAACATTAATCGATTCTAAAGAATTAACAAACAGGAACAAATATTACATTGCTTGAAAAGGGAATCTTTCCAAATGTAGTCAGAAATGTGAAAAAATAATACATTCTCACCAATATATACCATAAAGAAATCATACTAATATTATGTAGTATGCCATAAATATATGCCATAAAGACCACATTTAAAAATCCGAATTGATAAGAACATTGAGAGTTGAAGTTTAACGATTGACGACGGAATAATTATTTCGAGTGGCGACTTAGAAGAAAGGATGAAATTCAGAGGATATAAGAAAAAAAGTTAAGATGGAAGTAGACACAATTATAAAAAATGGATTAAATGAAATATGAAGTAAAGCACAATTGAAGACAAGAGGGTGAAATTTAGGAAGTTCGTTTAGACTCGTGCAGTATTAAAACATCTAATACTAATTTTTGGACTATGGATTTCCATAGTATATGATTTTAATGCTGCTGATGAGAAGTTACTACTTGAAACACGGTAATTTTGTATTTTCAAAAGTTGAAGTTTGACTTTTTTGAGGTCGAAATTTCGAGTTTGAAGGGACTCAATTTTTTTTATTTTAGAGAAGACTATATTTTGAGTTCAAAGCTTAAAAATCGAAATTTTAACTCTGTAAACATTTTTTCTCATTTTTCCTAGTACGCTTCCGTAGGAAACACAATGGCCGAAAAACACAATCATATTCCGGAATCCACCAGGGAACTGCATAAGAAAAACACCTATTAAAAGACAGATATATCCTCTGTAGCTACGGATACTGGCAAGAGCTAGTGGGAGGGTTAATGGTGAATGAAAGGATATGGAGTAAATGCACATGAGACAAAGTCTCTACAAATACATGGTAAAAACAAGCAAAGGAACAACGCTTTTATTGTTGTTCTTCATCTTAAACCTGTTTATGGGTACCCAACCCTCTCCTTTCTCTATCCTGTTTCACTATAGCATAATAAACGTACAAATAGGCAATACCGGAAGAATACTAACTCCAAGACCATATATTCTTTAAAGGGAGAGAAAAACACAAAACGAAAGGAAGGATGGGCCCCTTATCTGTCGAATGGCTCAAGTCGCCTAGTTTGCTGAGTCATCAGTCGTCTAACTAGCCCCGAAATTCAACAGAATATGGTTGTGAATGCTTATCTCCACCACTTGAAGAGACATGAGACATAAGTTGTCGAAATGCGCATATGCAGAAAGTAAATTCATAGTGACTTCGGTATTTAGTTATTTGAAGAAACACATTTTATCTTATTAAAATGTCATTGCAATTAGAACCTACGAAGTTGTTAAATACCACACTGTTTGTCTTCTGTAAAAGAGTCATTAGAATTTTTAGTTGTATTGCATAAGAATACAAAAAAGTGGGAGCATATTTTTATCTGAAGTGGGATATTTGTTACTACAATCATGATGTTTTGGTGGATTACTGTTGAATGACGCTCTATTGTAGTAATTGCGTAAAGAGCATTACAATTAATTAAGTCTGCAAAAATTAATTTTGGATAAACAAACTGATGAGACCCATCAAGGGTCGAAACACCTAGCTGTAGTAAGAAAACGGTATCATCAGCTATAAACAAGGTCATGGTGCTGGAATGGCAACCAGTAGTACAGAACATATGTTATTTATCAATTTACAAAACATCAGTCCCTGAATAATAATGTAACAATAATATGGCTATTGAGTTTTTTTCAGTACTGAGATTGGGATTGGTAAATTTGATTTGTAAAATAATTATCTTGAAATACACAATTTGAAGCAAAGAGTACATGCATTTACACAAAAATGCAAACAAAAAGTCAATCATCAATTTATTTTTCAAATATTCATTACACGGACAAATTAAATTTGTAGAATAATATAGTTCTAGAGTCCACCTTCCTCAGAATGAAATACTATTTTCGATCAACTCGAAATGATTTGGTAAAGACACAATATCGGTTAAAAGTTATTGTATTGTTATTACTCACAGGACTAAGAAAATTATCATATATATATATTCTTTTCTAATTGCATTTTGATATATTTTTGCATTTTCATGTTTTTACTACTCTAAATTGTGCATTTGGCAAAATAAATCATTTTAATTTCAAATCATTTATTACCACCACTTTCTGTTTCTTTACATCTTCCGTTTTCAAAATATGTAGCATTTGTGTATATAATCATTTATTTCATAATCAGACGATACTTTTCTGTAAAAGCAATGTTGCAGAAATTTGAACAACAATTTTGCTATTTCATATAAATCTATACTTTAGCGGGGTGGTATATGTTGATCATAGTGTCCGTTTTATCATCTGTCCATTGGTTCATTATGCCGCTATTCCGTCCACTATGTGGGTACATATTTTGTGCTGACAACTCCTCATACACCACTTGGTGAATTTCACTGAAACTTTCACAGAATGTTCATTGAATATTGCCATTGTGCACCATCTATTTAAGATTTGACTTGATTTGATTTGATTTGATTTTTTATTTCTGGAATCAAATTGGGGAGCGGGGCTATATATTAGTGAGATTTGCTCACAGTTTTTCTAGTTTTATTTACAAATTTGTCTGCACTAAGGCTCTTGTTAATTGTAGTCTATAACTGGTATTGAAATATCAACTAGAGAAAGGCCCCCACTTTTCAGAAGTATTTAATATTCCATTGTTATTAGGAACAATCAAGTTTGGTATTTATCAACTGATAAAGATTATAATTGCTATGACATTTTAATAAGAAATAATGTGTTTTCTTTAAGTAGTGAAGACAACAGGTCAGATTTCACCTTCCCTCATTTTGAGGGAATTTCTTAGGGCTAGATAGACAACTGTTATAGCACTCCAGAAAAAAAAATAAATTAAAAAACTTCCCGAAGTGTTTGGTAAAGAGTCATCACGGATTTCAGTAGGCATCGACAGTATCAATAAGAGGCCAGTATAATCTTCAGGTCATTGCATCCCAAAGCCAATCTAATGGATTCATGCAGAATATCCAGTCAATATCCACTATTACGTTAGGAATGTAAGTTATGTAACAGATTTTTTCTGGATTTTTTTTAATTAGTTTTGGCACTTCCTTACAACATTAAAACCCTTAAAAACGAGGATGATAAATGCCCTTAGTGGTTAGCTTTTTACATGTCCCACTATATTTCGATGTCAAATATTCATACCTTCTATACAAATTCTTAAATATGCAAAATAATTCACGAAATATGTAACCTTGTGGTAAAAACTTGAATTCGATATTAAGTATACACTCATTAAAGTCGTCAAGAGTAGTGCAGACGCGTTTGAATCATACCGATTTAGATATATACTGCCCGTACGTTGGAGCTAGTGAAACGTCGCCGTCAAGAAAAGGGAAATAAGTAAAAATGAAATCAAAACAGTACTTTTTATCATAAGTATTAGTTTGATTTTACCAGAGTCCATGATGAGAGTCATAACAACAAAAGGGCAGAATTTGGAGTCAATATACCTGCTGTTATCATTGAAAATTGAAATAAGTTTATCACTGTTTTGTACGGTTCCATCCATTTTGTAGTTTTTTCATAAAGTCCCGTTCGTAAAAGAACAGAAAAAGATCTGCAATGACAGTTGCACAATTTGTATCCGGAGGAATTCCAATTACTTGCTGATAAACAATGTCACCAGAAACGAACAAAAATGTTGTGTAGCAAAATATTCAGTGCCTTAATCTTGTTAGGTATCGATTATTTTTGTAAGTGATACTAGAGAAGGATCCTTGATTTTTATTACAAAAAAAATGAACTGCAAACCAGAAAATTGAAAACTCCATTTCATAAGTTGTCCCAATTCAGATCTGATAAATTTATGTAGATGGTCTATTAGAGTGTAGAAAAATCATGACTGTCAATAGATGAACGGGCCTTTTTAGTGATTTCGATTTATCTTCCATTATAAAATGATTTTTTTATATATTGGTTTAATCTTTTGAGTATCACACAGAAAACAAACTTGGACAATTCATTGACGTTAAACTTGAAGCATTCGAGAAAAAAAATTCTTAATACCAGTAATATCCTGTTGATTTTCTGCAAATTTTAAAAGTCATTTTATTTTCTTATATAAACTTTTTTATCAAAATACCGTATGTTTTACATCTTTGTGTAATTTATTTAAAACTGGATGAAAAGACGTCGCTGAAATGATAAACGGAATTACTAAAAAAAATGTCGTTAAAATGATAGTTGCTGAAATGATACTAGTAGTCGTTAAATTTTATTCCCGGAATCTAACTTTGAATGAATAAACAAAAATATCACACATTCGAAACCACTTACAGTTTATTGTTTTCCGGTGAACATTTGAGGAAATACTTTTTAGAATGAACATTACCAGGCGTTAGATATTTTGCGTAATACGAAAATCACACCTTCCAATCACTTAAATTTCTCTTTTCTTTAAAACTTTATTTCAAAATCCAAAAATTTTTCATTAAATTCATAAATACAAGAATTATTACTAAAATGTAAGAATATTTATAAACATTAACATATATTCACTGAAATGCAAGATATAGTTTACCACAATATATAAAAAATTGATAAAAACAAAAATGTCTAAAAGATATATGAGTGATCTGATGTATAGGTCAAATTTTCATTTGTTGCTGGAATGAAAAAGAAAATTGTCACATCATAGAGTAACTAAGATGGTATTTACCAACTCAGTAGTCGGTACTTAGGAAAAGTCGGTACAGAAATTTCGGTATTTATGTGGTTTGCATCATAGAAATGAGTTCTTGGCTCGAAGTTCAGAATTCCAAATGCTTACTCCATATTTCTTCACATATAAGTAAATTTTCCCCAAAGTTGCCTCTGCAGTTAATTTTTCCATTTTTACCTGAAAACCTGATCTGAAAACTGATCATTTATTAAAATTCAGTTCGCTAACAAAGGCCTAGATGCCATTAATCTCTCCAACATTCTGCACAACAAAACAGTGAAATCAAACATTCCCCCTTACTTCAAAGACCAATCTGTTCCACTTATATCTTATTCCTACACTAAATCTATTGCAACTACTATTTTCAATCACAAACGGGTATTGCATGATTTCCAGATTGATGACTTTAAAGCCAAACCGCCTGATTACACCTGCTCCTCTTCCCCATTCAGCTATAGTCCTGCTGAACACGTGATAACCGGTGACATAGATATCGTTGAAAACCAAAAATTACGAGATATCTTGTCAAAAGGTCCAAAATTCCGTGAACCCCAGCACATCAACTGGAAGTATAATTGCAAAATTATGGTGGATGTAGTTGAGAACTATGCCAGAATGTGGGCGAAGAAAGAAAAAGAAGATGTGAAGACATTGTCAGACTGGATCAGGTCGATTAAGTCATTAATCATTAATCGTATCCGGCGCTTGAAAACATCTATAAAAACTAGAATGCCCAGTATATTTGATGATCCTCTTGATGCAAAAACATTGACAAACCTCCAGGAAAAATACGTCATAGTACCTGCAGACAAAGCTTATAAAAATATTGTGTTTGTAAGTAAGAAACACTATTTTGACTGTCTTGTTAAGGAGATCCTACTTATACCCCAACTACATTATCAAGGGACGAGATAATCACAAATCAGACTTCTGTGTTAGCATCCTTCGGTATCAAAGTGGATGAAGATAACAGTTATCTCCCTTACATATACTGGGTGCCTAAGCTTCATAAGAATCCCTACAAACAGGGATTCATTGCAAGATCTGCCAGATGCGCCGCTTAGCCCCTATCCAAACTCCTTACCATTTTACTTACTGCAGTTCGAGATGGTCTTAAAAGATACTGCGAAAAAGCCTATTCTACGAGCGGCATGAATCAGATGTGGATTCTTAAAAATTCCAAAGATCTCCTTGAACAG
The DNA here is from genome assembly GCA_002080025.1 of Modiolus philippinarum. NCBI lineage: Eukaryota > Metazoa > Mollusca > Bivalvia > Mytilida > Modiolidae > Modiolus > Modiolus philippinarum. The sequence goes on from MJUU01063050.1 coordinate 22,835, forward strand.
CTCTCCTCAAACAGCCCCACATACTGCAATAGCATTCAAACTTTTGATTTTTCTACCCTGTATACAACCCTTCCACATAATAAATTTAAAACAGTAATTTCCGATCTGATACATCAATTGTTCTGTACCAAAAACGGAGAACGCAGGTATTCATATTTGGTAATAGGAAAAGATAAAGCATATTTTGTTAACATCCACACTGAGTCAAACAAGAAATACAGTGAAAATGACGTGATAAAAATGCTTGAATTTTTGATCGACAACATTTTTGTTGAATGTGGAGGCCGCGTTTTTCAACAGACAATAGGAATTCCAATAGGAACAAATTGTGCGCAACTTTTAGCTGACCTTTTCCTTTTTTCGTATAAAGCAAAGTTTCTACAAGGGCTAATACAACAAAAACATAAACAACTTGCCCAGACTTTTACTTTCAGCTTCAGATATATAGACGATGTACTTTCCCTTTACAACCCAAGATTTAAAGAATATTTACATCGCATCTACCCCAGTGAGTTTGATATTAAAGAGACAACCGATACACCAAATTCTGCTTCATACATTGACCTTTTGTTGTACATTAACGAATGTGGACGTCTGAAATCTAAGCTATATGACAAACGTGATGATTTTGACTTTCCAATTGTGAACTTTCCCTTTCTCTGCAGCAATATACCTACCTCCCCAGCATATGGAGTGTATATTCCACAATTAATTCGTTAATGTAGAGAGTGCAGTTCATACAGTGATTTTGTGGATAGAGCAAAAGCACTGTCACAAAAACTGCTGAGTCAGGGATAGGTTCAGCCCTTGTTACTTTCGTCCCTTCAGAAATTCTATGGCCGTCACCACGACATCATAGATAGATATGAAATGTCAGTGTCACAAATGAAAACTGACATTTTCAGCTAGATTCACGTCTTCCCGGATTTGACATTACCAGTTTTGAATTTACCTTGGATTGACCCACTGACAGTGTGATGGGTTCTGTATACAGAGCAGGACATGCTTACCTTTCCGGAGCACCTGATGTCACTCTGTTTTTTGAGAGTTCACACTGTTAGTGTTTTAGTTTTTTGTGTTGTATATGTAGTGGTTGTGTGTATTGTGGGCATGTGGTGTCTTTGGTCTTCCGTCTTCTGGTGTTCTTGATTTCGCCTTGTCTCGGGACTTTGATTTGTGTAATCTTGTGCTTTGTTCCTTCGGTATTCTACTGCCGTTATATGTTTTGAATGGTTAAACTATTTCATTAAATACATGTTATGAATGTAGACCTTTAGTTGTTAATCTATTTCATTTAATAATGTAACTGGAAGTCCTTTACCATAAATGTTGATCAGAAATAATACATGCAAGCTGCTTTATTGTAGTTTTAACATGGGTAGGCACTATATTATACAATTATGCTTGTTAGGCACTATATTATACAATTATGCTTGTTAGGCACTATATTATACAATTATGCCCTGTTGTAGAGGTGAATATGCTTTTTTATTGACCTGTAAACCAATATTCACGGAGACCATCGGTCGGGGCGAATATCTGTGTTTCAATGTCAAAAAACGCGTATTTACCATTACAAAAGACCATGATTGTTTAGCATATAGATCAATTTAATTAAGACTTTGAAACGTGAATATCACTCCAGCAGGTGAATACGTTAAATTATTCACTTCTTATGATGTTGTTCCAAATATTGCGCAAAATCAAGACAACTATATAATAATTATGATTATTAAATGACTAAAAATTCTTTCTCTTCTGATTTATACATTACTTCAAGTGAGAAAACGTTATGATCACAGCTCAGTTATGCACGCGAGTTAGACATAACATTTATCGCTGCTGTCACGTGCCCAAAAATTGATCAGGGCAAACCCGGCGTCACATACCGTAATGTCACACTTCAGCGTGCACCCATATATATAGTAACAGGGAAAATTTTCTGAAGTACAAACAATGTCAAGACTAAATTTCAACTGAAGGAAATGCGAAAACTGTAAAACTCTTGGAACAAACAAATATTCATATAATAAAACAATTTATGACTTTTGATCTCGGTTAAAACCACAATTCAACAACCCGCGAGATCTGATAATCACCTCGGCCGTAACCAGCCTCGGTAATTATCACATCTGTTGGGTTGTTAAGAAATACAAAAATACCAAAGTTGCAAAAATGAACAGTAAATTTAGTTATGCTGTACACGTGCTTCAAGGAGTAACCTCTCATCAGCAGCATTAAAATCAAATAATATGGAAAGCCATAATCGAAAAATCGAAACAAAGAAGTACTCATTACCAAAAATATCGAAATAGGAAGCCAGATACACTACTAAGGACATGTTAAATTGTGGTATTAATCTCATCAAAAGTCATTAACTGTATATTATTTTAGCCCGAGTATTAGTTTTAAAAAAAATGTTGAATTTTAATATGAAAGGTTGCAATAAGTAAGGTGTCTTCACATATAAGATTTATTGTATCAGGATTGTAGCCGTCTTGAGCCTACTACGAGGTAAGAGCGTTTGCTCTTTGTTGAAGGCCTAATGGTGGCTTCAAGATAAAGAACAACAATGAAAGCGTTGTTCCATTTGCAAAATCTTAACACGTATTTATAGGGATTTTGTCCCATGTACATTTACTCCATATCCCTTTATTTGTTTATCTAAGACAGAAGGATTATTAAAATCGACTGGTATCTCTCTCTCTCTTTAAAAGCTTTGTATTTACTTAACATTATTTACAGTAACAGTCAAGTGATCAGTTATATCAAGTAATATAAATCCTATATAAATTTAAATAGGCGCCTTAACAAGCTTTCGTAAAATGATCATCGTCGGAATATAGAACTTCAAAAATTACCTAAAGCTAAAGACATTTATTCAACTGCTTTCTCATCGCATGTTTATGACGTATTCATATCTTATGAAATATATGAGATTACATATTAAAAACTTTATTAAGTTAACATTCAAATAAAAAGTTGTCGCAAAATTTCTGAAAAGGTCATAGTATTGTATTATTAAAAAAAGATGAAAAAATATGAATAGTCCGAAGTAAAACAAAATAATAACAACCCCCATATAGAGCCGCTTCTATGGTTTGCTTACCTTTTTATCCGAGCTAAAGTGATAAAGATTTGGGAAATTATTGAACTGATTATACTTCCAAACTACTGAATATTTGTTTTGTCTTTGTCGTGCTGTCTCAATTCGTGTTGGGTATGAATTGCCGTGCTTTTTGATTTTGGAATTCCCTCTTCATAATTTTTGTCTCGGTATTCGTTAGCCGATGTAACAATAATTCAAATTCAGAAATTAAGAAGGGTTACTTTGTAGTCATATACTTAAAGCGAAAAAAGTCTTGATTTTTCTTCCGTAGTGCGGCAGTGTTTTACAAGAAGACTAGGTTCCTTGAGCTGGCTGGCAGTTTAGCAGCGAGCACGCTTTGACATATCTTTCTAGATTAAGTTTTGTCATATTCTATGTTGGTTGAAGAGTTAGTAGTCTACCTGTATTGGGTTTTATTCGTATGTTTAGGGAAACGGAATAGAGTATGTTGATGTTTGGGTACCCATAAACCGGTTTAACGCTACCGCTGGCTCTTGCTAGTACCGGTACCAAATCCGGATATCCCGAGTTACTATCGTTATTTACGTTTGTTCCTAGTCTGTTATGTGTTTTTTCTAGTACAATTCCTCCGTGGATTGTGGCATGTGATTGTAATTTTCGGCCATTGTATGTGTTGACTATTATCATGACTTTATAATTTCTTTGTTTGCACTTTGACTTAAGTCCTTAAGTTTGGTTAACTTGTGGCTTATTTCTTTGGCTTCTCGTGAATTTAAAAACTAAACAAAGCTAAGAAGTCATAATATCGTACCTCGAGTTTGTGTATTATGTCCCCGTAGTTGTCCACTAGATATATAATCATCCGCTGCTTGTTGGTACTTAGAATTCATGGTGTACTCTGAAAAAAGACGTAGATTGTATATAGCAATAATTCAAATTCAGAAATTAAGAAGGGTTACTTTGTAGTCATATACTTAAAGCGAAAAAAAGTTTTGATTTTTTCTTCCGTAGTAGGCAGTGGTGAATAAAAGGATATGGAGTAAATGCACATGAGACAAAGTCTCTACAAATACAGTGTTTTACAAGAAGACTAGGTTCCTTGGGCTAGCTGGCTTTGATGTTGCTTTTTATCTTAAAACATAAATGTGCTGGTAAATAGAAACTAGAGGCTCAGAGACTGAGCCTGTATCGCTCACCTGACAAAATGCTTCTATGCCATGCATGACCAAAAAAGATATATTTTACCAATGAGGTCTAATGTTAAGCTATGTTCTCCATTGGCACAAGTGTTTTTAGTCTGATCCTTTTGAAATGAGTAATCTTTGCAAAGGACCTTCAATACACCATTCCATCTGAGTTTAGTTAAATTTGTTTGAATAATTTCAGAGAAGATAATGAAAAGTACAGTTTTCATATACCACCCTACGATGTTCAACTATGTTCTGCACTGTAGGCCATGTTTTTTGTCAGATCGGAAAGAAATGAGCAAACTCTGTAAAGGACCTACCTACACCATTTCTGTAAAGTTTGGTTGAATTTGCTTCAGCCGTTTCAGAGCAGAAGATGAAGATGTGATTTTTCCCATAGGGTCCAATGTTAAACCATGTTCCGTGCTGGCGGCCATGTTTTTGTCGGATAGGAACGAAATGAGCAATCATTGTTAAGGACCATCCATACATCATTCCTGTAAAGTTTGGTTGAATTTGCTTCAGTCGTTTCAGAGCAGAAGATGAAAATGTGATCTTTCCCATAGGGTCCAATGTTAAACCATGTTCCATGCTGGCGGCCATGTTTTTTGTCAGATAGGAACGAAATGCACAATCATTGTTAAGGACTTTCCATACGTCATTCCTGTAAAGTTTGGCTGAATTTGCTTCAGCCGTTTGAGAGCAGATGAAAATGTGATTTTCCCATAGGGTCCAATGTTAAACCATGTTCCGTGCTGGCGGCCATGTTTTTGTCGGATAGGAACGAAATGAGCAATCATTGTTAAGGACCATCCATACATCATTCCTGTAAAGTTTGGTTGAATTTGCTTCAGCCCTTTCAGAGCAGAAGATGAAAATGTAATTTTCCCATAGGGTCCAATGTTAAACCATGTTCCGTGCTGGCGGCCATGTTTTTTGTCGGATCGGAATGAAATGAGCAATCATTGTTAAGGACCTTAAGTACATCATTCCTGTAAAGTGTGGTTGAATTTGCTTCAGCGGTTTCAGAGCAGAAGATGAAAATGTGATTTTTCCCATAGGGTCCATGTTAAACCTTAGTTCCGCACTGGCGGCCATGTTTTTTGTCGGATAGGAACAAAATGAGCAATCTTTGTAAAGGACCTTCCATACATCATTCCTGTAAAGTTTGGTTGAATTTACTTCAGTCGTTTCAGAGCAGAAGATGAAAATGTGATCTTTCCCATAGGGTCCAATGTTAAACCATGTTCCGTGCTGGCGGCCATGTTTTTTGTCAGATAGGAACGAAATGCACAATCATTGTTAAGGACTTTCCATACGTCATTCCTGTAAAGTTTGGCCGAATTTGTTTCAGCCGTTTGAGAGCAGATGAAAATGTGATTTTCCCATAGGAGCCAATGTTAAACCATGTTCCGTGCTGGCGGCCATGCTTTTTGTCAGATCGGAATGAAATGAACATTCATTGTTAAGGACCTTTAGTACATCATTCCTGTAAAGTTTGGTTGAATTTGCTTCAGTGGTTTCAGGGCAGAAGATGAAAATGTGATTTTTCCCACAGGGTCCAATGTTAAACCTAAGTTCTGCGCTGGCGGCCATGTTTTTTGTCAGATCAGAAGGAAATGAGCAGTCATTGTTAAGGACCTTTAGTACATCATTCCTGTAAAGTTTGGTTGAATTTGCTTCAGCTGTTTCAGATCAGAAGATGAAAATGTGATTTTCCCATAGGGTCCAATGTTAAACCATGTTCTGTGCTGGCGACCATGTTTTTGTCGGATTGGAACGAAATGAGCAATCTTTGTAAAGGACCTTCCATACATCATTCCTGTAAAGTTTGGTTGAATTTACTAAAGCCGTTTCAGAGCAGAAGATGAAAATGTGATTTTCCCGTAGGGTCCAATGTTAAACCATGTTCCGTGCTGGCGGCCATGTTTTTGTCGGATCGGAACGAAATGAGCAATCATTGTTAAGGACCGTTAGTACATCATTCCTGTAAAGTTTGGTTGAATTTGCTTCAGTGGTTTCAGAGCAGAAGATGAAAATGTGATTTTTCCCATAGGGTCCAATGTTAAACCCAAGTTCCGCGCTGGCGGCCATGTTTTTTGTCGGATCGGAACGAAATGAGCAATCTTTGTAAAGGACCTTCCATACATCATTCCTATTAAGTTTCGTTGAATTTGCTTCAGTAGTTTCAGGGGAGAAGATGAAAATGTGAAAAGTTTAACGGACGGACGACGGACGACGGACGCCAAGTGATGGCAATAGCTCACACTGACCCTTTGGGTCAGGTGAGATAAAAAGAAGGGCAACGGGGAATGTGTCAAAGAGACAACGACCGAAAGGTGAGTAATAACAACTCAAAGCCACCATAAGATCTTTAATGAACGGTGAGGAAATCCCACGATCAACGGCAGGTCGGAGTCGGCCCCTAAATAAAGAGTAATCAAGTTCAGCGAAATAAACATCATCCTAGACTCCTATAGACATAAAGTAAAGTAACTAGAAAACAGACAAGACACAGAAAGGCTTAATAAATTTCCTGACTTAGGACAGGCGCAAACCTGCTGCGGTGGGGTTTAGACTAGTTTTATTGGGCCCAAACCTTCCCCCTAGCCAATGTGATAAATAAAAATACAATAGTAACAACAGTAAAATTCAGTTAGCAACAGGACTGAGTCAAATGTGAAAAAATAAACTGAAAGAACTAAATATACGGACATAAACATGAAATCACAAAAGACTACTAGCAGTTAACTTACATGCCAGCTCCAGGCCCGTTACCAATGTCTGTTTCTCTTCAGGTATTTGGCTTTAATGAGATTAACATTCAATTCGAATTTTGTATGTGTTGGGACATATAATCCAACTGCCCAGTTACCTATATTTTGGATGCTAAGAAATACTGTTCCCATATCAGGTAATAACAAATCGAAAAACAGCCCCGAGATTCTTATTCTGGTGTTATAAATTTTAAGTTCTTTGAGTATTTAATTCTTTGATAGCTCTCTATATATCGATTCAAGATAGGAACTCTCGTGTAATTGAATGTGGAAACGATCTCCTAGCTCAGATACCAATGAGAAGGATAACTGACCTGACCAATTGAAAGAAATATATACCACCTAAAAAAACAAGCTACTTATAAAATTGAAGTGTACTTATAATTTGTCCTACATGACAATACTTTAACTAAATTTTAATTGACAAAAAAAAAAATACTTAATCTGAAGCGCTACAAATAGATTAAATATAAATCACTCTTAGCTCAACAGTGTTCATTAATTAGTGATTCCCTCTGAAGGTATTGATGTATTGATTTTTTTCGTATAACACACAATTTTTTTCCGGAGTGAACACGACTCAAATGTCCCGTATTGGTGTTTACTGTGTTTTACTTAGTTCAGTCCAATATCCAGTGGTATGTGAGCTCTCGTTTAGAAAAGAAAAAAAAAGTCGATTACATTGTGTATGTCTGTTGTTAGGTGCTTAAAAAGTTACTTATAATGTGAAATATTCTACTTTTTCATGTGCATGTGGCAGACTTCTATATATACAAATGACAAAAAGTTTTTGATTGAATGTACTTTGCATATTTTAGAAGAAAAATGATATTTTTATAATTTTCCTCTTATAGAGACTTGTAGATCGTACCGTTTCTTATTGCCTGACATTGACCAGAAAAAATATGCTTTTTCTTTAAATAATCATCTTTTCATGTGCCGATTTTCGGCAGGGTACATGTTGCGGTTCAGATACAATAAATTAAAAAAGACGATATTTCGCTGCTTTACTTTCCATTTTTGTTTACAAAATCGATTACTACTCACTCATACACGTGGTTTCTTTCAATGAAGACACGCCTCTTTTTCCTGATCGATACGTAGACTTGACTATTGAACCAATGAAATCTTGTGATGATGATTACCGGGTATAAAAAGTAAATGGCGCTGTTTCAGGACAACATAATTTTCTTAGCACAACGAAAGACCTTTTGGATGACCGTTTCTTACGCAGTAACCGTCATTAAAGTGGTCTATAAATGATGTATGTTAAAAAATCTATCTGTACATAAAATTTTGTCAGGGTACATGCATTTTAACACCCGATAGCAATTGATTTTGACCAGTCTGTCAATTGAATATTTTTTCACGACAGTTAATTATTTATGAAATTCTCGTATCAATCCTTCTTATGGACAAGTTTAATCATTTTTCCCTACAGAGCAAAGGTCTGGTAATTGAATGACGTTTGAACTAAATATTGTATTCGTCTGTTTCTTTTTTAATCTTAACATTTTGTCGGTTGTTTACTTTCGTCGCCATGCTCTTATTTTGATCATAAAATATTATAATCACAGAAGAGTTTTTCTAGAAGGGAGATAATTTTATACCACTAGATTTCCCGCTGAGTTTTTACGAGAAAGACATAAATTTGAAAGTGTCGTTTGCGGAACTCAAAATTACTGCAATTTGAAGGGGTAGACATAGGTAAGCCTAAAATTTTCCACTGGTTTAATTTTTAAATTATTGAAACTATACATATTAATGTGGACTTTAAGCAATTTTTAGCAATTTTTACCGTCCCGATTTCTTTGTAATGGTCATCAAAGATACCATGTTACCTCATATTATTTGGTCCATTCAGGACTTAGCTTGCTTGTGGTGTATAAAATTAACTCTTATTAAATTTGTATTTGATATGAAATTATTTCAAATGCAAATTGCTGTAGAATAAACATGTGTGAAAGTAAATATGAATAATGATAGTAAATTTAAATAGTTTGAACTTCAATACAGGGGTGTTCTGAACAGTATATGCTGAAAATTTTAGTTTATTTTGATCATTACAAAAACAGGACAACAGTAAACACCTACAATGGCCGAGAACTTTCAATCACATACCACTATTCACAAGCGAACTGCACTAGAAAGACAAACATACTGAATAACGATAGGACCTCGAGACAGCCGGACTTGGAACCGGCACTAGCAAAAGCCAGCGGTAGGGTTAACTTTTCTATCCCGTTTCCCTATAGTAATAAACCAAATACAGATAGAATACTAACTCAATGACCGCTATCTTGGAAAAGAAAAGCATATGACAAAATGATCAGTATTAAACACTTTTATGAAAAACAGAATCGTTTAATTTTAATAGAAAGAAAACTAGTATATGTAAGATATATTAAAATATTGGTAAAATTTTCTAAATTTACAATTATGTTTGTAAAAATCAATAAAAGTCGGACTTTTGGTGTACACTTTTGAAAATATTAACCAATAT
>MJUU01063053.1:2097-19983 GCA_002080025.1 Modiolus philippinarum
GTCTGACATGCCTCGATGTGAAATAACGACTTTTAAACTATGCCCCATTTTCCTATATATACTCCTCTAACAAAGTATATATAGGAAAATGGGGCATAGTTTAAAAGTCGTTATTTCACATCGAGGCATGTCAGACAAGTACATTTACGTCATTTAATTGATACATAAAGAAGAAAAAAATATCCTGGACCCAAGTGCCTGTGCACGAAGCAGGAAAAAAAAATGTCTGTCCAGAAAAAAACCATATCCCCCTCTTTCAAGTTAAATGGTCGGTCCTTTACTCCATACTTCGTTAAATGTACACCAACACCCCCATAAAAATCTTAATTTTGAATCTGAATGTAAAATCAGTGAAAATGAATGCCACTTCTGATTAAGTAATTATTAGTGTATTAATAAAACATGTAAAATCAATACTGTTATTATACCCTTTTCAAGAGTCGCATACATTGTTTCTTCTGAATGATACTATCTAACCAGATCACACTTGGCAAAAAGTGAATATGGCTTAACAGGTAAACAGGTGAACTTTTTTGTATTGTAAAAAAAAATTCAGTATCATCATGATCATATTTTCAAATGTTTCATTAATATTGTTTTTTTTTGCAGTTGTTGGCATGCATGTATCAGTAGATATACAAATGGTATGAAATTTCGTGCATTTGTTTGACTTCAGTAAAACTTCAGTGAAATGCGGATTTAACAATTGTGTTTAGACTATTAGGAATATCAGGATGAACACTGTACACTAGTACTTAGTGGCACCAAAAGCATATGTCAACCTACTTATTAATGTGTACAACATTGACAATACATGTATATTCACATGTGGAAGCTGAAATTGAACATGTTTGCATTGATATTTACCTGAAATAGAATTATAATTAAGAGCACTGGGATTATAAACTGCATTGTATTAATCACTAATTAATAAGGATTTGCTGAGAAGTCTTTGATATATGTAAAAATAAAGGATGGCATACTGCAGTAATACAAGTAGCTGACTGGAATAGTTGTGGAGGTGCTAGAAACTATATAAACAAAAATGTTATACGATCTTGTGAAAGTTGAAAGCTGATTCAAAATAGGAAACCAACATCTCAGTATCTTATGCAGTTTCATATAGTCATGATAGTGATGTGTTTTATTAGTGGAATATAAATGTACATGTACATGATGTATGATGTACAGTACGGACAAACAATATTAAATGAAATGTTCACTTGAACGTCATGAAGAGATCAAATTTTGCAGGAAATATATTTTACATTTTTTAACTTTGTTGCTACAATATGTACATGTTTAGAATACATCAGTAATAAAATACAGGAATTCTGATTTATAATGTGCTTTATTGTGTACAGAAAATTTCCATAAATGAATGTACAAGTTAAACAGGTTAAACTGTAAGTTGAATTTATCTATCAGGACTCATAAGTATTTATTCACAAATAGAAGCCGTGCATAAGAAGTGTAAGCCCTTGCATCTAATTATCCTTGTAGTTTGGTGTCTGTTTGTCTGAAGGACTTGTTTTCAAGTAAAATATTTAGTTTCTATATCTTTGATGTGTACATATGACCAGTGCTAAAGTTGGTACATGTACAGGAATATAATATTTTGTCATTGGATGCATCTGTGAACATCGAAAAGGTTCCTGATAACCTGATACGAAAAAGGTCACTTTGACCTACATTTCATGCATGAGTGACTCTTGTTTAAGATTATGTTTACTTGTACATGTATATCGTAGATACAAGACATGGAATAGCAGGTTTAGAAATAACATTTTGTCAGTTGATGTGTCTTTGAAAGTCAAAAAAGTTTCTGATAAGAAGTAGGTCACTTTTACCTTTAGTTCATGCATGAGTGACTCTGGTTAACGTTTTTGTTAATTTCCATATCTAAGATACAAGAGCATGTACAGGTACATGTATAGAATATAAGAAATAATATTTTGTCAGTCGATGTGTCTTTGGTAGTTATGAGGTTCCTGGTAAGAATTGAGTCACTTTGACCTTCATTTCATGCATGAGTGACTCAGGTTAAAAATTATTTACAAAAAATGTGCAAGAGCAGGTATTGAAAAAATTCTTTTGTGTGTCAATGTATCTTTGATAGTCACAAGGTTCCTGATCAGAATTAGGTCACTTTGACCTGCTCACTAGAATTACTTGAAAGTACAATGTAGCTATACATGTTATAACACAGAGGATAACAGGAAACACACATGTACAATGGCTGAAAATTACAATCACATGCCACAATCTGCCAGGGATCTATATATCTACACAGTAAAAACACCAACAAGACAACAGACACACTTAAACAATGATAAAACCTCAGGACAGCCAGACTTAGTACCGGGCCTACCGGCACTAGCAAAAACCACAGGTAGTGTTAAAGCCCAAACCCCCCCATTATCTGTCCTGTTTCCCTATAGTATAATAAATATACAAATAAAACCCAATACAGGAAGACTACTACCTAGTGCTTTAGTTATGTGGCATTCTTGTTCATTTTTATGCCCCGCCCCAGTCTGTGCCTTTAGCCACTAGCCCTACACCCGAGACTAGTAAAATCGATCTCGGGCTAGTAAATATTTGAAGTCACTAGCCCGGTGGGCTAGTTAAAATTGTACCTTATTAACAAAGAATCTTCTATAAGGGCTAGTGAAATTGAGTTCGGCTAGTACAACACGGGACCTTACTAGCCCCTCAGGGCTAGTGAATGAAAAAGTTTTTGGCACAGACTGTCGCCAATGAATGTGGGAGGGGCATATACAATGTAGTGTTACCCTTGTCTGTCCTTCCATCCGTCTGTTCATTTAAGTACATTTCTTAGAAACTGTAAAAGGTAGAACAATAAAAGTATGCCAGTAGGTAGATATTGGATAGTACTACAGAGTTCACCAGTCAAGTACCTAACCTGTATGAGTTATTACAGAAAAATAACATGCATGTGTTATTACAAAGGGAAAAACTTGATAACATTTGTATGTTACATGCTTCAAATAGGCATTATGCAGTCATAGTTTTGTTATAAATGTATACCATTTTATTATTACCATTATTGTCTATCAGCATGCTAGGAGTTAAAATCATAGGACTTTTCATAGTTTGCCAATATTGCAAAATATACATATGTTATTACAGGAAAAATAGAAGGGTGTTATTACAGCTACTCTGCATCACTTAAAAGTGTTTTCCTCAGACCAGAATAATGCCTAATCTAATTACATTTTTATTTATAGTAATGTATGAAAATCAAAGCATATCAATAGGTTCTGCGCAGGTTTCTTAGTAATTCCCAAGTGTCTAATAAACTAATAAATATTTAAGTCATATGCCTGTAATAACTAAGCATTGTTATTACAACTAAAGTTATATCATTTTAGAGCCTGTTCTCATTGATTAACCATGGTTCATCAAAAATGTTTTAACTTACATGTAATTGAAAACTGATTTATCCAGGCTAAATAATTAGTTTCTGCGCAAAGGTCTAAGCAATTCCCAAGTGACCAAAAAAAGGTAATATATTTTAGGTTGCTACATACATATGTTATTACAGAATTAGGAATAAAGAACAGATAACTCAAAACAACATCTGTAGTAACACATGCATGTTATTATTCTGTTATAACTCATACAGGTTAGGTACTTGACTGTTCACTAGGTAGATTGACTCTTTACCTATGTACTTTTCATGCTTGAGTGACTCTGGTCAAGTTTTGTGTTAAAGTTTCTCAACAACTACACATTATAGGACAATGATCATGATGATGTTTCATCAAATTAAGTGCCTTGATGAGTACTACCCAAATCATTGACAATTAGGAGGCTATGACCTATATTTTACGCTTCAGTGACTTTTGTTAAGTTTTGTGTAAAGTCCAATTCTCAACAACTACACATTTATAAAACAGTGATGTTTCATCAAATTAATTGCCTTGATGAGTACTACCCAAATCATTGACAATTTGGTGACTTTTACCTACATTTTACGCTTCATTGACTTTGGTTAAATTTTGCGTGAAAGCCCATTTCTCAACAACTACACATTATATGACAATGATGTTTCATCAAATTAATTACCCTGATGAGTACTTCCCAAATTATTGACAATTAGGTTGCTTTGACCTACATTTTATGCTTCAGTGACTTTGGTTAAGTTTTGGGTGTAAGTCTATTTCTCAACTAGCATCATGATATTTCACTGCAAGATTCATCTAAAAGAGATCCGACAAGTGTATCTATGACCTACATTTTATGGTTGAATGGCTTCGGTAAAATTTTGTATTTCATCACAATTCTGTAACAGGGAACTAATTTTATGAATGATTGACTTGGGTTAATCTGTTGGGAGAAATTTATTGGTGGGGCATTCTCTAGTTGTTTATTTGTTTTTCCTTTGTCATACGTATGACAGTATACCCTCTGAATTTGCCATGATATTGGATTTACGATTTTAGAATCCCCCTTTCCTCGTTTGCCGATGTATCCATTACACAATCTTTAAAAAAGAGAAAATGACGAACACAATTTTTAAAGATGGTTCAAGAGGTGCTCGCCACTAAACTGCCGGCTAGCTACAGGAGCCTAGTCTGCTGGTAAAACACTGTCCATGTTGTAGTAATATATGGTACATGTACTTGAAATACTACTTGCTAACAGGTCAATCCTGATTTAACAGATTCATAAACATGAGGTCTATGCACTAGCTGACAATAAGAATAATGAGGGGAAGGTATTTTTAGAAAAAAATATTTGCGTAACAGCTTAGAGTGACAAATAAAATATTTTTCTTTACAAAGAAGGTAGGATTTATAGTGCTAAAATAAAAAAAGAAAAAAAAATTAAAAGATATTTTTACATACAGAAACATTAATCTTAAACTATATATATAGAGCTTTTCTTCTCAAATACCTCACAGAAAGTTTAAGTCCGGCAGGTGACTTTTGTCCTTGACCTCAATTTCACGGTCTAGTGGCCATGTTAAGTTTTTCTGCTTAAGTCCATTTCTCAATAATTAGAAGTGGTAGGTTGATAATATTTGGTATGTAGGTTGGTCTTGGGTAGTACATGTCAGTCTGGCAGGTAACTTTTGTCCTTGACCTCAATTTCACAGTGTAGTGAGCATGTTCACTTTTCTGATTAGTTTACTTAGATTCCACATCAATTTAGAGGCCAGCAGGGATGGGCGAGACATCTTTTAGGGTCTTCACGTTACTTGGCCTTGACAGTTATTTTCGTCATGTATACCCCCCCCCTCCTGTATACAATTGGAAGAGGCAATGAATGACATTTTACTTCAGGCTTCTTTTTTCTGATAATTGTATATTGGTGTTGGCTCGGTCAAAGGTTGATGTATATTCGTGCACTTCATCAATTTTGGAAAAAGAAAACAATTAATCCTTTAACATACATCTATGAACAGACAATATCTGACAATTTAATAATTTACTTACACGGCAGACTCGTCAAGTTTTGAAAATTGCTTTGTGTGAGATTTGCCAACCACAGATTTGGAAGCTTAGCAGGCACAAGTCTCGTGCGGACCACGTGAGGGTTTTGACAGAACTGACACCGCCAGACTCTGAATGGACTTATATTAGTCCCAGGTCGGATCAAGTCTTTTGAAAAATACTGGGGTCCCAGACTACTTTTGTCAATATTAGCCTTAAACCTACATGAAATTAAAAAAAAATTCTAAAGAAAGAGAGATGCTACATCAGGAACCCCCTCTCTAAATCCACCTATGTACTTATAAACGTGGAAATAAGTCTACTGTCTAGCTTGTCTGCATTGAGCAGACCCCCCCCTTTTTTCCACACACATTTTAATCTATGGCGTATCACAGTATCATAACGGGACACGAGATGGACAATTGTGGATAAAATGTTCCATTTAAAAGTCGATCACGCTGTGAAATTACTATCCGAGGCCAGAGGAATGTGAAGATCGCACACGTACATGATGCAGACGACATGGGAATCCCCCTGTGGAATCCCGTATATTGACGTCGCTTGAACGTTTGTAAACAATGGCGTCATTAAAAAAATAAGACCAGTGCATTTTCAACGCAAAAATTCCAGAGTATAGGGACACTATTTATGGTTGGAATTGGGTTTATTTTAACACTCATCACCAATAGATTTTCGAAACTGCTATCCGCTTACGTTATTTACACTCTTTCATGACCTGTGTACGATTTAACGCACAACAAACGTTTAGGAAGACCCATTTCATCGTTTTCTTCAGTTTTTTTGTCATTTAGGGTAAAATTTCAACAGGCGGATAGCAGTTTTCATGTACATTACACTTTTCTCTTTCCAACAAGACCAAAATTAAATGAATTGATCCAGTGTATACTGTGGAACTTTTCAGAAATATTCTTCACATTTTAAAAATAGACATTTTGCAGTCACGTGATTAATCCCTGGGGGTTTCGAAGTTATTTTTAGTATGAAAATCTGGCGAAAGTGTTGAACAAAGTTGAAACACAAAAAAATGTTAGAAATATATAGGATGTGCAATATTCTGATAATGTTACTTTATTTTGTTCTTTATTCCAATATTTTCGGGCAAGATTTCACTGAACAGCCTTAACATACCCGCGAACAAATGAATTTAATCTTTTTATAGGACAAAATGAAGATCTTCAATAAAAATTTGTCTCGGCGAGATCTCATTTTTCAGTCTCAACTCTAGAATACTTTCCAAAAAGCTTGTTATTTACAATCGTGTAAATAAAATAAAGCGTGATACAGACTTTTGTTTGCCGTATTTTATTTCGCATGTTGCTTTTTCTCGCTTTTAAAATGTCATTTTTGCCCTCATCTTAATTATTAAGTATTTCCTTTATATCTTTCGATTATCGAGCGTACATAACCTTTTTTTCGTACACCAAACATGATCTTATTTCACGTGAACATTGTACACGAGAATTTCGATCTTTCTTCCATCAAACAGAACCTATATATATTTTTTATACACCGTACAATGACGCATTCCTTTAAAACCCTCATTAATCATATAAATAGAGAATTGGAGTACTAGGTAGCATTTGCACATTTTCGCATACTATCTATGTCCCTATTGTAGCATATTTTCAGTAAATTTGTACCAAATTTGAGTATTAGATGGCATTTACACCATATCGCATACTATCGATATCCCTATTGCTGCATATTTTCAGTATATTTATACCAAATTTGAGTACTAGATGGCACTTACATCATATTGCATACTATCAATATCCCTATTGTTGCATATTTTCAGTAAAGTTGTACCATATTTGAGTACTAGATGGCATGTACATCATATCGCAAACTATCGATATCCCTTTTGTTGCCTATTTTCAGTATATTTGTACCAAATTTGAGTATCAGATGGAATTTTCATTATATCGCATTATATCGATATCTCTATTGTTGCATATTTTCATCCTGCTCCTTCGGTATTCTACTGCCATTGTTCAGTTAATTTGTACCAAATTTGAGTACTAATTGGCATTTACATCATATCACATACTATCGATATCCCTATTGTTGCATGTTTTCAGTATATTTGTACCAAATTTGAGTACTAGATTGAATTTATATCATATCGCATAATATCGATATCCCTATTGCTGCATATTTTCAGTAAATCTGTACCAAATTTAAGTATTAGATGGTATTTTTACCATATCGCATACTATTGATATCCCTTTTGTTGCATGTTTTCAGTATATTTGTGCCAAATTTGAGTACTAGATGACATTAACATCATATCGCATACTATCAATATCCCTATTCTTGTATATTTTCAGTAAATTTGTACCAAATTTGAGTACTAGATGGCATGTAATCATATCACATACTATCGATATCCATATTGTTGCATATTTTCAGTAAACTAGTACCAAATTTGAGTACATGTACCAGATGACATGTACATCATATTGTGTACTATCTATATCCATATCTTTGCATATTTTCAGTAAATTTGTACCAAATTTGAGTACTAGATGGTATTTACACCATATTGCATACTATTGATATCCCTATTATTGCATGTTTTCAGTATATTTGTACCAAATTTGAGTATTAGAGGGAATTTATATCATATCGCATAATATCGATATCCCTATTGTTGCATATTTTCAGTAAATTTGTACCAACTTTGATTATTAGATGACATTTACACCATATCGCATACTATCGATATCCCTATTGTTGCATATTTCCAGTAAATTTGTACCAAATTAGACTACTAGATTGCATTTACACGATATCGAATCCTATCAGTATCCCTATTGTTGCATGTTTTCAGTATATTTGCACCAAATTTGAGTACTAGATTGCATTTACACCATATTACATGGCATCTCTATCTATATTGCTGCATATTTTCAGTAAATTTGTGCTAAATTTGAGTATTTGATGGCATTTTTTGAAAATTCATATTTTTTAATTTCAGAAAAAGGAAGGTGTCCACTCCATTGATCCCTTCTTCACTCGCCTATTTTTGGATAGGAAACCGTCACATTCGAATTCGAAACACAAAACTGTTGAGAACCTTATTGGATTTATTGTGCGCTAAATTCAATCCGTTTTCTGTCCCTGTTGTCTGACCTTGTATATGTTTTTTTTTAATTCGGTAGGATAGGAGTAAAAAATATCTTTGACAACATATACTTCTTGAAAATGTGTCAAGCTGAAATTGTAGCCGGTGTTTAGCTTCAGTGTTCACCAATTCCTGAAAACGGAACAGAACTTGATGAAAAACAAATTTATACCTTATAGAAGCGATTAAAAAGGGGAGGCAATTATTAACTAACATTTTTCACAAGCAAGTCTTATCTTCTGGGAACTCTCCAACCGAAATAAGAGCCCACTTAAGGGCATGCAGTTGTTAAAAATCAATAAATAACAAAATACCGAGACATTACTGTGAAAATGAGGTGAAAATGAAAAATATTAATCAAATCATTATGAGGTCACATACAAATTAACGTTACTGAAATCCGTTAGTTTCATATTTTGGACCTCGTACATGTTTTTGTAAATCGGAATGAAATGAGGAATATTTGTAAGTTACCGTCTATACATCATTTCTGTGAAGTTTAATTGAATTTGCTACAGTTGTTTTAGATGAGTTGATAAAAATGGTGTTTTTAACACTTGGTCCAATGTTAAATACAAGTTCTGCGCTGGCGATCAAGTATTTGTCGGATCTCAATGAAATGAGCAATCGTTGTAAAGAACCTTCCATACATCATTCCTGTGAAGTTTTGTTGAATTTGCTTCAGCGGTTTCAGGAGTTGATGAAAATGTGAAAATCTACCAGACGGACTAATAACGCCTTGAGTGATGGCAATAGCTCATATTGACCCCTTGTTAATTATTTATAGATGGAAGGTCTTGCAGACTAAATAACGTAAAGGATCTCAAAATAATAGTAAAATTCAGACAGAGCTTTGCAAGTTAAAGACAATTTTAAATGTACAGCGAATGTTTTAAACCTTGAATACTAAAAAAAATACAATGTCGATTTTTTAGCCATCACCTGGACAATTGTGCTCAGGTTTTGTATCTCGTGTATCTTGTGAAGGATCGACCGAACGTACAAGTACATTTAACGACAAAACGTTTGTACATAAAATCGTTGTCCAATACTCTTCCGAAACGGCTTGCATTTTGTATACTTTTGCTCCCATACTTTCAGTAAATCTTCAATTAATATTGCAGATGTGCATCCTGCATTTTGCGTTTGTTTATATCTTTTTCCAGCTTGTCTTCGATATAAGCCGACAGTTATAAATTTAAAAATGTGAATCAAATAGTAATGTCAGATGTTACAAAATAAAGCACGGACCATTTGATTTTCAGAGGGAGCTTATGATATTTTTTAGAAAGAATTCTCAGACCAGCACCTGGTTTGAAAATAAATAACCTGGCCATCACTCTGTTCGTTTGAAAAAAAGCCTTGCTTCATAAATTTCCTATTAAAGTATATTTGGAAAAAAATATGACTTGGGTAGAAATTCCAGGCCTACCAAAAGGTCCATACCTAACCAAAACAAATCTTTCCACAAATTTAAACAGACATTCAAAGTTACAGAAATCATTCACTTATTCATTTCAATTTCTACAAAAAAATTCCTGATATTAATAACACCAAGATCACGGAAAAATTATTTTACATACAAAGATAGAAACGCAGCCACGTGAGTTTTTTTTTTTTTTTTTAAAGACACGCCTCTTTCTGATTGACAAGCAGATGAATATGTGCACTTTCCTTTGTAGATAGAACAAATGATTCGCGTGTTACATAAATTGTTGATTTTGTTCCGGCCTAACTTTTGTTCAGAAAATGTGTTTACTTTGACGAAACGCTAAACTGCAGTGAAATTGAGTGTAACCAATACTATGTAAAATCAAAGAAAATATATAATAGGGAATTGTATCAGTCATATGGCTGATATTGTCTTGTTTTCATGTCCTATAATTTGTTTATCCATTGTATCTTTTTTATTTTATTTTATTTATTTATTTTTTATTTTGTTTTTTTTTTCAAAGTTTGGTCTTCCCAATAGTTTAGGCACATTGTAGAGATTAAGTGTTTGTATACAAATAGATTTTACTACTATTCCTGAATATGTTTTACGCTTTCATCCGGATTGTTTATGGGTATCAAACAAGGAAGTCTAAAATGTATTAAAAAATGTCCGGTGTTGTCTTTTGAGTTTAAATCCCTGCGTATATAAATAAGTTATCTTTCGAGTTAACCCACCAATCACCATGTAGTCTGTACGTTGGCTATGGCATTAAAAACCAATACTTTGGTAACCTGCAATATCCTGCGATATCCAGAATTTACATTTACTTACATTTTGAATCTCCTTCTTGCAGAACACTGTGTTTATTTGTTTCGTTTAATGTCAATGAAACTCTTGGAGGAGGAAATTTATTACTATCTTGTGTCAAGATTGCATGCATAGGCGAGCCAATACATAAAGCAAATTCGTAATGTTTCTTTGTTTCAATTTCAAATGCACTTTCATAATAATTTTAAAATAATTTTCAAGACCAATAATTTCCCTTTCATACCTTTGTTTTCTATTCAAATATATGAATGAGGTAATAATGCAGTTATTTAATGAGCATGCAAGAAAACAGAGCATAACATGCCCCTTGGTACTGGAAAACTTACAAGAGTTCTATTGCCCCTGGGTAGGTATTCTCAGCCAATAGAACACTGGTGGTTGCCACTGCATATTAACTTGTTCACAAAAATGCAATTGCATAAATTTTCTTTAGAAAAGTTTGCATGGTGTAAATGTGGCTCTTTTTGAGATGTAAATCAATTGAGCATTTTACGTGCATGATATGATTACGGCACTGATTGTCTTCTTAGATAACAGTTATGTTCGTTTTGGCACAATTGTTTATGTTATCAACAGGTCACTGAAATTTCTATCTGTACTATTTGTGGACCATTCATTGCAGATTCTTTTCTGTTCTTTTAAGAATGGGACTTCATGAAACATAATGAAATTGAAACGTGCAAAACATTGATTAACTTATTTGAGGTTTTATCAATGAAAACAGGTGGTACATTGAAGTTATAGGTTCCATTGACAATATCCAGTTTGAAGATTATGTCGACATTATTTACTATCAAGAACTGAAACTTGATAAAGCAATAAACTCCAGACACTGATCTTTTCTGGGTCTAAGTATTATCATTGACTGTGTTAAAATAAAAACTAAAAATTTTGATAAAAGGAATCATTTTGATTCCAATATTACTATTTTTCCTATTCTTGACGGCTACGTTCCTCTATCTCTATTCTATGGGTGAACATGTCTCCATTGGTAAATTGCACGCGTTTGTTCTACCCTTGACTATTTTAAGGAGCCCAACTTTACTTTCATATCCACACTTTTACAACAAGGTTACAGACTTTATAAATAAAACTGTGAAGGAGTTTTACGAAGAGATATGAACATTTTATCAAAATATGGCGAGTCTCGAAAACAGTTTATTACAAAGATCATTTCTTATCCTCGATTTTATAGTAATGTTGCAAACACATATTTTGAACTGAATACACATTCAGTTCAAAATTCTGGCGATTCTTTACAAAACCCTTTCGGAACTTTTAACTTTGATTTTTCTTCCCAAGATCCACACGGTTTTACCAGCTGACTAGGTCTTTTGAGCTAGTCGGCATTTTATCGGTGGGTACTCTATGATCCACGTTCTAAATTATGTTTTGTCCACTTTTATTCTATTTCAAGATATATGTCCTAGGGTCAGACGTCTTCTTGCATTGGTTTTTATTCGTTATATTTTATAAGGAAACGAAAGAGAGAAACGGGAGGTATATGTACCAAAGGCTCGTTTATTATATTATGAAATAACATTAACTCTAGCTGATATCCATTGACATACAATTCTTTCTCGTTATGAAAACTATTTTATTCAACCTTTTCAAATTCATGAGGTATTTACATCTCAAAACAGCCAAATTTCTGAAAATGGAAAATTCACATTTCGCATAAAATTTAAACCAGAAGGGCCAAAGGGGGAACTCTTCAAATGTTTAAATCTACTGAAATCGTGACTGCATGCAGCTATAGTGAAATACAACGAAACACTCTATTGACATTGATGGTCTTATGTTCCAACATTGTATCACCACTGATATATTAGGAATGAAAAGTAGATCAAATGACGAGATTTATTTATCAAAAAGAAATAAACAGATAAAAATCGTCATTTCCGCATTTTCTTTGCAGGATGAGCGGTACATTTTATGTATCTACAGATCATAAAAATAGCTTAAAGTTGCGATGCCAAACTTGTGTTCATTGTAAAGGGTATTAAGTTAGCCCAAATTTGGTACTAAAATTGAGCACTTCTAACTTATCTACAGAAAATTTTAAGACTGAAAAGATGAAATTTTGGGGGAACTATATATATTAAAATCTACTAAAATGGTGACTGTATGCAGCTATAGTGAAATACAAAGAAATTTTTGTAGACATTGATTGTGTTATTTTCCAACATTGTATCACCACTGATAAATTAGGAATGAAAACTAGATCAAATGACGAGATTTAAAAAAAAGAAAGAAATAAACAGCTGAAAATCGTCATAAGGTGTACATTTTTTGTATCCCCAGACCATAAAAATGGCTTAAAGTTGACAAACTTGTGTTCATTATAAAGGATATTAAGATGGTCTCAATTCGGTAATAAATTTCAAGCACCTCTAACTTATATACAGAAAATTATGAAGCTTAAAAGATGAAATTATGAAGAATTTTACTTGATGAAATCTATAAGTGGCTCTATACTGTTTATGTGTCTGGATGTAATTGGAATGGGGGAGGGGGGCACGGAAAGTGATTTATTCCCGTGGTTTTTAGGAAAGAGCTTAAAGTTTGTGTTTCCTTAGTCCACAGTTTGTCTCAAACGTAAAAAAAGTATCGTTAATTAACTCAGGCATGCTAAAACGACATAACATCCATATTTTAAGGTTATATACATGTATAATTTCTATCAGAAATTTACACCTCAACAACAAATCAGTAGAAATTCTTGAAAACCGGAAGTTCCCGTTCTACACGATTTTTCGGATAGAACGACGATCAATTATAGCTTATTTAAGATGTGACGTTACTAAAGGACTATATTTTACTTTCCCGTGAAAATTTGCAGACAAGTATATAGAACTTTCATTGAAATGCATCTGACAGCTTTAATTAACTGCTTGATCAAAGAAACTGTAGATAGTACTTCTACATTTTAAATTTGTAACTATTTTGCAAGAAAGGTATACATCAGAAATATTCAACAGCTTATATTTTCTTTATGTTTTTCAAGTCAATGTCTGTCATGTAGATGTGGCCGTTTGAACTGATATATACTATTGAGACATATTTGATTATTGTCATACTTCATCAGATAAATTGTCATAATTTGAGCGAGACCCATGCACGTAGTTCATTTTTAAGGCATTTTTTGTCAATTAGAATATGCTCTTGTATAGCTCTGTCCTTGGCTGATTTTGGCTTTCATATTTGGTTATTTGTTATCTATCAATTTTTACACATATTTCGTTAAATGGACTTCTAACATTTTTATTTTATATGTACTGAAGACACATATGTTTGGAAACTTGCAATGTCTAAATTTTAGAAAATTTGGTGGAAATTAAGGAGTATCTCCCTCTTGCATAGCTCTGTCCAGAGCTGATTTTGACATTTATATTCAGATTTTAATGGTTATTTGTTGTCAAGTAGTTTTTACACATATTTCGGTAAATAGACTTAAATTCGTTTGATTTTGTCTGCACTGAAAAGACATAAGTTATCGAAATGCAAATATGCAGAAACAAAATTTACAGTAATCTTGGTATTTTGTTATTTAGACGCATTTCACTGAATATTTCCTTTATGATTTTTTTTACTACTCGATATTCAAGGCCAATATTTCTTCCTGAAAACCTTCTTGATTTCAAAGAAAAAAATACTCTCGTTATTTCAAGTCAATTATTCATAATCTATCAAATTTTATGAATGTACATGTTTTGCTTTCACGCGTTATTTTCATTGCCAGTTATAACGTTTATTTATAGTTGTACGAAAAAATGAATTCTTCTCTATCATCTATTCAGGTCCTACTTTAATTATAAACAAGTCCAAGTTTCTCATCAAATTTGTGAAAAATACATAACAGGCAGTTGAGTAAAATTTGTCATCATTCAAGGTTAAACATGCCAAAAAAAATAAATAAAATAAAAGAAACGACCACACATGAGCTGAAAAACCAAAATCAGTTTCAACAAAGGGCTGAAAATAAATGGGAGAGAGAGATGAAAATCTAAGATGATTTGTAGTATTATTCATATATCATATTTAAACACCATTGTCTCCAGAATTACATTACATGATCCCACCGACAAATGATTTTTTAATTATACATGTATTAATTTTTGAATTTGTAATCTTAAATTCCAGACACTCACTTCCTGGTTCAAGAAATTCATTTTCATTATTGTTTATAGCGACCAGTGTTAGTTCCCAATGAAAAGGGTCATTTCCCTAGAGCTATAATGCATTAATATTAATTTTGAAACCATGAATTTAAGTATCAAAACAAGATTTGTTTGTTTAACACTCTGCCCCAAGTAGAGACCGTGTCTATTAAACAAAACTTTAGCATAAAACTGCAACGTACACTAGCCATTAAAGTTTAGTAGACATTTGTGTTGATCTCCATTAGATCTATCCACATATAGAATATCTAGCCTATATGCAAAATCTAGATTTTGACGTTTTGACCTTGACTTTGAACCTGACCTTAATGACATTTGCCTTATGGTGTTCATCTTTATATGATCAATATGATACATATAAAGCTATATTACATCTGGTTGATATGATAAGTTTTTGTTAAAATGTTTAAATTTGCCCTCGTCGACCTTGACCTTTGATCTGAGAAGTGTACTAAGCTCTATTAGATCTATAGACATATCGAATATGAAGCCTGTAACAATTGTAATAAACGAGATGTAACGAAATATAGAATTTGACCTTCTGACCTTTTTCCACCTGCCCTTTGAACTGACTTTAGTGAAATTTACACGATGCTGTTCAGCTTCATATGGCATATTATGACTGTCCTATTCTATCTGGTTAAAAAGATAATGGTAATTTTTAAATTTTGGAAAATTTTTAAATGTGTACTTGGTGACCTTGGCATTTCCCCTGACCCAGCTTTTTCGGTGCATTTGCATTAATCTCCATTAGATCTATTCACATATAGAGTATCTAGCCTCTAACAACTGAAACTAAAATTTGAATTAGTCGCAAACGAAAGCTTATCTCCTCGCGAGCTGTCAAGAAGTGGGAAAACTAATCTAAAGATGTTTGAATGTCGAAGGTACAACCACTGAAAATTAAGATCAGTGATATTTAACATGTAGTATCTCAGATATGAGCATTAATGGAACTTCAATGAAGTGTTAAATGTAGGTCAAAATAAACAATTATCATCTGAAGTTGCAAAATCTCTAAGATGCATCAAATGACCAAATTAATACATGTGACACGTGTAGTATCAAGATATGAACCTTAACGCAAACTATAACCCGAATCATTAAAGCATTAAAATTAAGGTCACACTCACCAAATATCATCTGAAGCTGTATCACTCTGTTAGACGCATTTACTGTTCAAAGATAATTGACGTGCCTCATGTTGTTTCTCGAATATGAACCTTAATGCAAACTTTAACCAGAGTCATTCAATAATAAAATATTGGTCAGAGTGGACCAATTATTATCTGAAGCAGCATCACTTTTCAAGACACATCCACTGACCTAGATGATTAATGTCCCACATATAGTTTCTCACATATGATCCTTAACGCAAACTTTAACCGGAGTATTGAGGCATAAAATAATGTACATCAGAGGGACCCAACTATAATCTGATGCAGCATCAATCTCAAAAGATGCATTCACTTACCAAATGTGATTGAAGTACCACACGTTCATTCTCAGACATGAAACTTAACGCAAACTTATGAACCTTAACACAAACAGTAACCTGAGTAAATGAAGCATAAAATGTAGGTCATAGTGACTAAATTATCGTTTGAAGCAGCATTACTCTCCAAGACGCATCCACTGCCCAAAGATAATTGATGTACTACATGTAGATTTTCAGATATAAACCTTAACACAAACTTAAACATTAGTCATTGAAGCAAAGAATATACATAGATCAGAGTGACCCAATTATCATATGAAGTGTCATCATCTCCCAAGACGCATCCACTGACCAAAGATAATTGATGTGCCACATGTAATTTCTCAGTTATGAACCTTAACACAAAATTTAACCTGAATCAATGAAGCATAGAATGTACAAGCAGGTCATAGTGACTAAATTATCGTTTGAAGCAGCATCATTCTCCAAGAAGCATTCGCTATTGTCCGTTTGATTACTGTAGACCCATCACGAACAAAATAATTAAAAATCCAAATTTTATTTTTTTTCACATTTTTTTTCTTCATGTACCTATTTAATGCACCAAAACGAATGCTAACTATAAGTTTCAGAATTTTTTCTCCCATAATTATAAAAATGCTCATTAGGTGTCTATGCTAATTAATTTTTTTTTTGTGCTTGATTTTAACAGAGGGCGTTCATGTATAAGAATCAATAGCCCTTCTTGTGTGAACAAAAATAAATCATGTGTCGTTTATGTAAATATTAGCCATATTAATATTATACATGTCACAATAGGTAAACAATAAATAGAGATGTCCATTATAGAATGACTTGTCACAGATAAATGACAATGGGCATTAAAATCAATAGTAAATCTTTGAAGAAAGGTTCTAACTTTAAACATATTGTCTTTAATTATAAGTGAAATTAAGCAGAAGAAAAATAAAAAGATACCGTTTTCATGACATGAAATTTGATTGAAAAAAAATCCAAAACTCTAGTGTTAATTACTTTTGGAGTGTAAAAAATTCTATTGAAGTTTTAGATAAACTATAATCAATTCAAAGACCAGTCTCATCTGTTGACAGTTATGATTTTTTCTACACTTTATACTACCCTTCCACATGATTTGATTAAATGCAAATTGGGACAACTTATTAAATGGTCTTTTAAATTTTACGGTCTGCAGTTCATTTGCTGTAGGAAAAAAGCAAGGATTCTTCGCCATTGTTACCTACAATAATCATTGTTCCTGGACATGCGATAATATGATTAATGCACTCAAATCTTTTGCTGGACAATATTTTTGTTCGTTTTAGCAACACTTTTTATCAACAGGTCATTGGTATTCCCATGTGTACAAATTGTGCACC